>JZLH01S0140782.1:6281-19660 GCA_001188425.1 Eucidaris tribuloides
CATGTCCCTTCCGGGGCATGAAACTAATATTTTTCTCACTCTAACTTTTTTATATTCATATTCCTTCCGGGACATCAAATATTAATTTTTTGACCAGTATAAAATTGTACCACATGAAATTTCGGATATATTATGTTGCGAGATGCCGGATGAGCGCTACGTCATTGACGTTTTCTAGTTATTCCTAACTTATGCCTGTTAGTTGCTGGCGCCTTCTCCCTTTAAGACAAAGAACGAGATATCTTGGGCTTGGGTTTATGGGAAATGCATGATACATTGTAAAATCAAATTGTCTCCAACAGGTAATATTTTTGGACCATCAGACATGTCTCAAGAGTTTTATGATAGATTATTATAATAGTGATATTGTTTTCCAGTTTATGCTGTGAAATTGATGGGAGAGATATCCAGCTACCAACTTGAAACACGATATCTGCAATGAACCATATCATGAACCTTGTGTTGTATCTCTGCATTCTTGTAACTGTCAGACCTTAATCATGTATACTGCACCATTATGGTAGTTTTTAAAGCTTAATTAGTCACAAAGTGGAATTTAGGGATTTTTTTTTGTAGCCGTTGTTATTATGTCTGTGTAATTAAGTTATATTTTAAGTACTATACAGTACTTAATGCTAGGATTACTTGACACAAAATGATACATCATGAGGTACATTGTTTACTCTCAATCTCATCAGACATGTTCTCATTTTGTTTTCGTAGGATGTGCTTTTCCCATACATAAGGGAAAATGTTGAAGAATATGTGGCTGCTCACTGGGAAGAGGAACAATGTCAAAATGATGTGGCTGCATTAAGAGACCAGGTGAGTCTAGTGTCTACTGAGTAGTGTTACTGACCATCCATAACTTCATTTAGTCCAAGGTTTCATTCTCACCATGGAAACACATCATCTAGTTCCTGGAGACAAGCATGATACCAAAGATTGTTGAAGATCAGTTTGATGAATCATATGACACTAGGTTCTTGTTTACTCTCTTTAAAACTGTGTTGCTATAAACATTATTCACTGGGATATTCCTTGTATATGTGCATCAATAATATAAAATATAGTGGAATAATATGTGTCATACATATTTCTGCTTTATTTGGGGACATTTAATGATCTGATATAAGGAACTGTACTAAGTTTATACTTTGATGTAGTCAATTCATATGTCTTTTCAATTCAACATCAGAAAAAAATATATTGCCAGGAAGGTTATACTTTCTTCTGCAGCATCAGTATTTGGTATGTTTTTGAGAATGTTTGTGATAAAAGTTACAGCTGTTGAAATGTTGTTCAGTGTGGGTCTGTCCAAAAATGCTCAACTCAAGTATTGTTCTAATAAAATATATGTACACGTACCTATATCTGTAAATGCTGATGCAAAACGGGGTCCAACCACTTGACCAAAGGCCCGCGAGACCAACTTTTTTTTGTATTTTATTTTCCTTCATCAGGTGCCACGGTCCAGTGGTTTAAGGCGCCTCGTTGCAGCAGTGTAACAGGTGCCTGTTATCAGAGAGGGGAGAGGGGGCAGAGCCAAATATTTCCCCGTAACTCGGTCTAGAATTAGGGGCGTAGCTAGGATTTCAAGTTAGCGGGGCGGTAGAGAGCACGGGAAACGCGCTCCCGGGGGGGGGGGTGGCAGGGAGGGGGGAGTGTCCCCCACGAGAAGCGCGAAGCTGCAACGTTCCTTGAATTGTTCCTTGTCTGCTCCTGCTCCTCTTACATTTTCTGGCCTTTATCGGGGGGGGGGGGGGGGGGGGAGGTAGAGCCAATAATAATTTCAAGTAATAAGTTTAGAATCAGTTGGCGTTGCTAGGATTTCATTTAAGGGGGCAGTGGTGAACACGCGAATCGTGCGAAACACTGAGCGCGCGACAAGGAATGATTCAAAGAAACGTCTGAGCTTCCACGCTTCTCGCAGGAGGACACTTCCTTCCCCCCCCGGGACCGGGCATCCCGTGCTCACTACTGCCCCCCTAAACTGAAATCCTAGCTACGCCACTAATTCTAGACGTAATTACCAGGAAATATTTGGCTCTGCCCCCCTTCCCCCTCTGATAACAGGCACCTGTTACGCCGCTGCAACGAGGCGCCTTAAACCACTCGACCGCAGCACCTGATGAAGGAAAATAAAATACAAAAAAAATCAGTCTCGCGGGTAGTCAGTCTCGCGGGCCCTCGGTGAAGTGGGCTGTCACCTCCAAAACAGATCTTTTAGTCATTGACTTTGGATAATTAACTCTTAACATGCCAGAGAAATTAAAGTTCTGTGGACATTGTGTGTAATGTGTGGTGCATATTTGCACCTTCAGCACTGCAATGTAAGAGATGATGCCATAAAATGATCAAAATGTTATCACTTCCAGGCTGAATTAGACAAGGATGCTGATGGAGTTGTCCTCATCCCACAACCTGGTGATGATGTGAATGAGGAGACGGTGAGGGATGCTGTGGTCAAGAGTGTCAACTGGTTGATGGATGCTGACCGTAAGGTATCGGCTCTCAAGCAGCTACAAGGACATATGTGGACAGAGGCCTATGGCGATAAACTGAAGGGAGAGTAAGTGTAAAGTGTAATTTACCATATCATGACCAGATTTCTAGACCAGAGGGGAATCTCTGCACAGAAAACATAGACACTTTAATTTTGAAATTAAAATACAGTGCAGAACTCTTGTAATTAATTAGTCCATTGATATATTATTTCTGTTCTAAATTAATGGAGCAAATTGTTAGAAATTTGATTGTGTAAACACGTAATATTTTTTTTAAAACCTCTTTTCCAGATTTATTGGAAGAACTAAGCATTTTTATGAAGTGCATATGAAAAGCAATGTTGTAGAGAGAGGGAGAAAGACAGAGAGAAAAGAAAGGAAGAACCCCCCCCCCCCCAGAAAATAAACAGCAAAAAATAAACCAATTTAAAAAAAATGTCAAGTGATGGTTATGGTATCATATTTTTTGTCATTTTAATATCAGAAGTTTATGAATATTTAGGTCAGACTAGTGTTGTATTGTAGATTGCATAATGTATACATTTCTTGCTTGTGTTGTTGGATTGTAGAATTTATGATGATGTTCTCCCAGCCATCAAACGCTGGATATCGGAAGAAAGACGAGTCTGCATCTATTCATCAGGAAGCGTGCAAGCCCAGAAGCTGTTATTTGGACACAGTGTTGAGGGAGATATTCTACCGGTATGGGAGGATTTCATTATGTAACCCTTAACTTGTTTAGATGACTGACTCATTGAGGTACTTGCTTGGAATATATAGAATTCCACCTCGATGCAACTTATGCAAAATATTAGCAGCTGTTATTTAGTCATGGACAAAATTCGTTGATGAAAACATTGGACACATAATTCTGTTTACATATTTCATGCATTAATTTACTTGCTGCATTAAATGATATACAGAGTCAAAACAGTCAAAACTTTAAAAAGGGGCTTTTACATTTAATAAACTTCCTTCATGATTTCAGGCATTGTATATCTGACTTCAAGAGAACTTTTGTCCATGATTTAGCATCATATTTTCTTATAATTGAATCATCACAAAAAAAAGAAGGAAAGAAAGAAAGAGAAAAAGAAAAGAAAAGAAAGAAGAAATGAAAGAAAAAATGAAAATTTGTTTTCACGTAAGATTTTGATAAGCTACAGCACAAGAAATGAAACATGATTCTTAACTTGTTAGAGACGATTTGATTTCAAAACATACATTCTCCATATACCCAAAGAGAGATATCTTGTTCTTAGTCTCCAATGAGTAAAGCAAGAAAATAACGAAATTGTGCTCAAAATTATATGTCTAATATGGTAAATATCTCCTTGTCTATATGCAGCTGTTATCTGGCCACTTTGACACCAAAATTGGAGCCAAGGTTGAAAAGGAGAGTTACACAAAGATAGCTGAAGAATTACAAGTGAAACCAGAAGAGATTTTATTTCTGACTGATGTGACCAGAGGTAATTATTTTTCTTGCATGATGTACTAATTAGATAGAAGCCATGAATTGGAAGAGGAGGAACTGTGAAGAAATGACAGCCCCTTCAAATGCAGTTTGAAGGAATCCTGTCCCTGTACATGGCTAATGGGCAGTGCCCCGTCAATGGAACTTGAGAAATGTTCAAAACTCTTTTATGGATGTAGAAAATTCTTAATTTTAGTATAAACTGGAATACAATTGATTGGATTCAAAGATCAATTCATATTGTCAAATATAACCTAAAAATGTATTCTCTTACAAAGACTAACAAATATGAAATAGACAGAATAAATAAGAACTTACCTGTATGAAGTTTGATCTTTATTGTATGAGGGAGCCATAAGAAGAGATTAATGTCCTCTTCTCCCTCCCAAATCTTCAAAAAATTGTCAGAGTTCTCTTTATTCTTCCTTTGTGCTAGCATCCACATATTTGCAGTGGTTTTGTTTACATGAATTTTGCGATAAAACAACTGCAAACATTTTCGCTCTCTGAAATCAGTACAAAGTTAATGCAAATGCAATAAAATCATGAATACAAACTTTCACAAATTCCTGGTTTTTAAGCAAAATCATGAAAATGTATGTATGCAAAATGTATGTGAAAGTTTGTTGTGTGCAATGAAATGGAGTCTTTGGTACCTTGAGAATTTATGCAAATTGATGCTATTGCGTTAATTTTTTATTTCCATTTCAGTCAATAGGTGTACTGAAAACTTTCAAAATGAACATGAAAAAAACATCTGACTTGCACTAACTTTATCCATAGAATGATGCTGGATCAATTAACAACTAGTTTTTGAATATATTTTTGTGAAATTTTCCAACAGAAGCCAAGCCAGCCAAAGAAGCTGGTCTCAAGTCTACAATAGTTGTTCGTCCAGGTAATAAACCACTCACGGATGAGGAGAAGGCTGAATTTGATGTCATAAATTCCTTTGATGAACTGAAGACTACAGAAGAGGAATCTGAAGAATCCACAGAATGATTATCATCAAATCTATTAACTTGTTGGATACAGGAACTCGCTGTGCCATGTATTAACTCTATATAGAATTTACAGAATCTTGAAAGCAATGGGTTAATACTTGAAAGGAGAGTGTATCGGCATATTATCTGGCTAAATTTGCCAATCCTTTCAGTACTACATTCAAACATCTTGCAAAGTCTGTGGATATGTGATCAAGGGTGTAGGCTAGATTAGGCATGGTAAGATGGAACTTCAGTTTAGAAAATTAAAACAGATACCAGCAGAAAAATGGGTGCAAATTTCTTTTTGCCTTTCGGGGGTGAAACTCCTCTGCCTCTTATACCCTTGGTGATTCACTGGTACTGAGAGGGTTAAACATGCCAGAAGTAGGTAGCAGTGATGGTTTTGAATCCGCTAGATTGGAGTAAACTTAGGTGGAGTTCAAGAGTATGTGTTTAAGTCTGAATCTTGTATTACAAATGCCAAGTCGAGAAATAATGCCAGGAACAACCATCAAATTTTGCATAGAACGTATTTTCACAACTTTTGGCAAGAAATAAACTTTTTGTGTACTAATGTTGAACAGTGTTAATACTTCAAGATACTTCTTCTTGTTTTTCTTTTATACCCATTGACTACGGGAACCAGATGTGTTTTGTATTAAATCTATAGGATTTTCAGAATCTCGGAGGCAACGGATTAAGTCTTACTTCCAAAATGAGTTCTTAACACCTCAAGGTACTACTTCTATAATAAACACTACACAAAAAATAAGTTCCCCTTTTTTGAAAATTCCATAACTTTTTAATGAAATGGTTTTGAGCAGTATAATTTGGCAGGAGTGTTTCTGCACTCATTGACTAACTTCTGTGTGAAAATGTGATTGATCCGTCAAGTCATGCATGAGTGAGCACGTAATAAAGGCAAAAATGTCACTTTTCAAAAGTCACAAGAGTCATTTTGAGGGATTTGTAATGCAGGATTTTGACAAATTCTGTTTCTGTTGAATGATTTAGTGCTGTTTATGTTAATCAGTTATCGTTTGACCCCCTAACAATTCTTTTGGCACTTTTCGCATATTTACGCTTCAGTGAGCTCAATTTAACAATTTCCATCCATCCTCAATTTTGAAACTATAAAATCCATTAAGTTTATTGAAAAAAGTTGAAATCCAATATTTTTCAAAAAAGTGTATCTTTACACATTGTATGGACATAAGAGGTTGTAACCATGTCATGGTTCAGTGAACACACTTTATAAATAAAGCAAAAAATACAATTTTTACCATTATTTTGGCATAAGAGATGACTCCTGTGACTTTTGAAAAGTGACATTTTTGTCTTTATTTCATGCTCACTCATGCATGGCTTGACGGATTAATCTTATTTTCACACAGAGCTTAGTCAAGGAGTGTGGAAATGTTCCTGCCAAGTTATTTTTCTAAAACCTTTTTCATTAAAAAGTTATGGTATTTTGAACAAGGGGGAACTTACTTTTTGTGTAGTGTTTAGTAAATCTTTCAAACCTATAGTGTCTGAATGTACTGTAATGATTGCAATTCAGTGACATTTATTCAGATTAAAACTCAAAACAATAATAGTTTCATAATTTTGAAAGAAAGTTTTTTTGAATGATGATATTTAGCCCAGATAGAGAAATCACAGAACACTAAAGTATTAGGTACTGGAAAATCACACTAAGTTTCTCCTGCTAATTAAATAATCATGACATACAATAAATGACTAAATGTGTAAAACGTCATTAGAAAATAAGACTTCTCATTAAATTATCCTCACAAAGTAAACAAGGAAAAAACAATCAGTTAATACATGTCTTATATTGACTTTGCTGGAAACAACAGTGTTTGATAATTATGTACTGTATCTATATGGAAAAGCAGGGTACATGCATCACCTTTAAAAATATAACAACTGAAGTTTTTTGAAACGAGACATACAAATGGTTTTGGAGTTCAAATACGCCATATACATGTTCTTAATGCAAACCCTGTATCCCTTGCATTCATCGTAGATGAACTCTGGACAAAGTACCTTCATGCAAAAAAAAATTATCTGAATCTCCTACCTGTTTCACTTTGACGTGCACAAATGATTTCCTACTTTTTTAACAACTGCGTAGTGTTTCATATTTTTTTCAACATACTTTTGCACGTAATATAATGACAATTTATGAATTCCGTTAAATTTTTTTTTCAACTGATTGTATGCTGTTGTACCTATTTGTCAGAGTAGTTTGTGATTCATCAGCGAAAACACTTGATAACCTAGTATTTATAGAGTAACAGTACTCATAGAAGGCTGGACTATGTCTGTGTGCTGTATCCAAACTGAATGTCTAAGTTTTATACATGAATATATGTCACACCAACAAATGTATGATCAATGAGATCAATCTCTTAGGGTGTATTTTTATACTAGACTTCTTTTGCTTAAATTATGTGTATTATGGCCAGTGATTGGAGTTGGGAGCTGTCATATGTCATTGTCATGAGAGGCCATTACAGTAATTTACAGTATTACAATCGAATAACTTGCTTACCGTAAGTAGAGAACTTTGTATTCGAAATGAATATTTTATAATCGTAAATAGCCTGTATACCAAGCTTTACATGATACAAAATTGTTGTTTCATTTGATTAAAATATTAATATTTATGTTGTGCAGGTTTGAGATCTGAGCACATGCTTTGAAAAAACATGGGTTTGAATATATGTATGCTTACACACAACTCAGCATGCATATACCGGATATGGCTAAGAATCCATAGCACGGCTACTTAAGTATCATAAAGCTTTGACTATGAAATTTTGTGTGGATGTTGCTGACAGTTATTATGATATGAAAACAAAACTTTAGAATTGTTCCTTCCATATTCTTGGGAAATGGAAATACTAATTATGATTTATTTTCATAAGTTCTTGTGTAAACTACAAAGGATATGAAGGATGTCCTACAAATCTCACAAATGTCCTTGTTTGTTGTATTTTCCAATCCCTAATTACTCGGGATATATTGTATAAATACCAATCAATCAAAATTTACCTTCATCTTAACACTTTGAGTGCTATCGGCGAACCTGTTCGCCCAGGGTTGACTTCACTCAGGTACTATCGGCGAACCTGTTCGCCGAGATCCCAATCGGATCCATATCTTTTAATTCGAATGACAAATGTCACTGAAGTTCCTACCAATGACATTTATCGTAAAATGAATACACAATGAACCAAATAAATGAGTTAAAATGTATTGTCTTGATAGCATTTGCGATTTTACAGAAAATCGTACAATTTGGAAAGGTTATACACATTAGTCCAAAACAATCCAGTCCCTGGTTAACACACCTGGATTTTTAGCCCAGCACCCAAAGTGTTAATATTTACAATTTTGAGATTTTGGATAATTTTTCTACTTCAGATATTCATAGCTTGTTTAGTACATTGTGACAAGATTCCCCATTAGGTGTAGTTGATCACATATACTGTATCTGTTACCTGCAATACAAACAAATTGCTGAAATATAAAACAAATTCTATGTGTCCATTTAATGGATCAAATGATAATCCATCAGTGCCTAGTTGCCTACTCTTTCTGCACCAGATCAGTATTCTCATAAATGTGCTAATGAATGAATAACTCTGAGATATTAATACATGTACTAAAGAATTGTAGATAAGTGCCATAAATGAGATCTGAAATAGTAGTAAGATATATCTTTAAGAAAGCTGTGTAATAATCCTGTGGTAAACTCACAATCTTGTTTGTGGTCTTCCAGAAAAGTTTGCACCATCTTTTCTTGGAAAGTTTTAGTATTACGTGTTATTTGGGTAACAACACACATGTAGATTGCTGTACTTTGTCACAACTTAGATTCAATCAATCGGTACCATGTCATATGTTTTTGGTGATGAATTCTTTAAATTAATGTGAATCAAGAATAAATCTTGTTTTATGTACCTCATATCTTCATGAAAGTTTAGATATGACTGTGTTTATTTTCTGTGAAGTGAATGTATCAACTGAAGATCTGTTGGGTTTTTTTTGGTTCCATTAGTGTTCCCCACCTTTTTTTCAATGAATGAATGAATGCATAAATGAATGAAATGAATGAATGAATGAATGAATGAATAAACGAATCAATGAATCAGTGAGTGAATGAATGAATGAATCAATAAATGAATAAATGAATGAATCAATCAATCAATCAATCAATCAATCAATCAATCGATCGATCGATCAATCAATCAATCAATCAATCAATCAATCAATCAATCAATCAATCAATCAATCAATCAATCAATCAATCAATCAATCAATCAATCAATCAATCAATCAATCAATCAATCAATCAATCGATCAACCAATCAAACAATCAAGTAAAAATAAGTAAGCCCGTGAATAAATACTAGAAATATTGAAATAAATTTATTTATGAGACAGTAGGTCCACATTATGTACCTGTGTATATATTCCTGTGATTTTTGAAGGAAACGAACATAAATATGAACAAAGTGGTAATCTTTACAACCATTACACTGAATATTTGTGATGAGTACAGACGTACAGATTAGGAAACGAGGAGACGGGTCATTTGAAGATCATGCGTGCCTTTCTGACATCAGACAAAGTGGGCGCTGTATCAATCTGGTCTCGACGTCTCCCACTACGTTTGGAGTTTCTCGACAAATTTGCCCGACCTTTTATTGCACACTAAGGTCATAACGGAGTTTTATTCCACACCCGAAAATGCCTAAAATATGTTTTTATAAATTGCATAATTGTTTTCCGACATTTGTTTTCTTGCAATGGAAGGAGCATTTACATCACTTTCATTAAGCATTTAAAGGCAGTGCATCTCTTTGCATGCTTAGAAATTAACATTGTGCATAAACACTAGCGAATAGTAAAACATACCATTTAAGAACCCTTTGAAAAGTACAGTGTGCCCCCCTCCCCCCTCCCAAAAAAAATGGTCCAATCGGGAGAAATATATGGTCCAATCGGAAGAAAAATATTTAAGGTATGTAAGTTTCTTAAAAGGTATGCGTATTTGGTATCACATTAAAGCAGAATAGATTTTCTTTCTGATAAAGTTAACCCCATTCAATTTGCTGTTATAAGTGAAAAAGTATGATTACTTTTGTGCAGTCAGGCAAAATCACGTTTGTCTCACTTTTGTGTATTGGTCATAATGACAACTGAATTGGTGGTATTGATACTTAAGGAAAGAAAATAAAACATGAATTACCACAATCAATAATAAAACAAATGACAAATGCATTTTGTCTTTCAATATGTTTATTAATGATTATTTAGTAAATAAAAAAATCAAATACAATTAACCCTTACTCGGAATTGAAAGGATATTAACATTTATATGTCTGCTGTTTACCAGACTGCATATCATCACTGAATATCCATGATGATCTGCACATCTCATTCATTTTAAGTCTTTTATCAAAGTTATGTGCCCCCTTAATAGGAAATCAAGAATTTACATCATGAAAAGTCTGTTCATTTAGCTAAATTGAATGACTGCACATTACTTTTCACACTCTCATTGGGTTTTCATTGTTAAACAATATGCAGAAACATGCGTGTACATGTATAACACATACAGTGCACTGGGACAAACGCGATTTTGCGTCATTGCAGAAAATTCAATATATCTCAAGATTGACACAACCAAATGAAATGAAATAAATTGCACTGAAAAGTGTGGTCTTTTAGCTTTATGACAATGTCCAACTTGCCTAGGTTGTTTATGATTTTCATATATTAAAAAAATAATTTCCGATTGGACCATTTTTTCTGGGACACACTGTATAGCAGCTACGTACTTTGTTTTGTTGGAAATCCGGGGGGGGGGGGGGGCAATAGTATAATTGTGTGATACCTATGTGCCGCGGTTGAGACCTCCATTTCAATTCTAAATTCCTGGGTCTAAATTTAAGCTTTAGCGCATCACAATTTCAGAAGCCACAAGAAATATTCATTTTTTTCAATTCAGAACTAGAGACCCCAAAATTTGCCTTTTCTCGTAATAATGCATCACATGAAAGGCCACTGGTGTGTGTGTGTGTGTGTGTGTGTGTGTGTGTGTGTGTGTGTGTGTGTGTGTGTGTGTGTGTGTGTGTGTGTGTGTGTGTGTGTGTGTGTGTGTGTGTGTGTGTGTGTGTGTGTGTGTGTGTGTGTGTGTGTGTGTGTGTGTGTGTGTGTGTGTGTGTGTGTGCGTGTGTGTGTGTGTGTGTGTGTGTATCATGTGTGTGGTTATGTCGGTGGTTGAAGTATGAGCTTTGTGGTGTTTTTAAGGGTGTTCAAATTTTGTTGAATGTTTGTAAGACTAAGAAGGGAATGCTAATCACAATGTTTGGTAAATTTGTTAACATTTCTTTTTTAGAACTTCTATAATCCAAAACAACATTACAACAGTTCAAGAATTATAACGCTTGAAACGAAAGAGGGCGCAAAACCCGCTCTGGTTCAGCGCAAACCAAGGCAACCGCTCTCGAAGTCTCCCATTACGTTATGTTTCTCATCGTAATACTACTTGAATTAAACGGATCGAGTTTCTCGGGGATTTCACCCGCTCATTTATTTGACTAGAGCACAGTTAGGTCAAATTGATTTATCCCCCTCCCTTATTAAAAAGAAAATTGTATAATAAGCATTTTTATTTTCTTTTACTGGAAAGTAGCATTGGGATAGCATTCATCTACATCTAGTTCTCGAACATTATTTAGAGATTTTGTAATTTCAATTCAATTCAATTCAATTTGTCTCAATCTATCAAAGTGGAAAATTTGTTTGGGTACTCATGCAAAACAACTAAAATAACAGTAATATATATATAAAAAAAATGATAAGAATTTTAGAATAAAAAATATAATATCAAAATAAATACTATGCATCAAACACGAACAAAACGTTTGAAATAATAAAGAGCCATAAAAGAGGGAGCCACTGACAGAAAAAAAATCGAAATATATTGCATAATCCGTAATTTTGTCCCGTTCTGCCACAAAAATGAAAATAATGATGATGGAATAAATAAGTTTTAGTTAGAATTAAATAATTAAGTGCATGGTAGAGATACTTTTCTTAATTCATGCTGAATCTTTTTACCATGCACTTAATTATTTAATTCTAACTAAAACTTATTTATTCTATCATCATTATTTTTATTTTTGTGGCAGAACGGGACAAAATTACGGATTATTATAATAATGATTCTTAGGTGAAATTCACTCTCTATAGAAGCTAGACCGAAATGGCCCTATTATCCAACCCAGGAAATGTAAGGGGAGGAAAGGGGAGGGGAGGGTGGGGAGCGGAGGAGTGGGGAGGGGAGGTGAGGGGTGGGAAGGGGAGGGGCGGATCGGGAGGGAGTGTACTGTCAAAACTCTCCCCCTATAGTCTAAATGCTTCGGAAGCATTTAGACTATAGGGCATTGACCAAATAAGGCTCTAGAAAAAAGTTCCGTGGTCTCCAGATTAGTATTGAAAAATAACATTACAAATTCATTAAGAAAAAGTTGCTGATGAGAAAACGCTTTTTTCTCCTATATTTAGCCTATGTGCGCATTGATGAAATAATCGACTAATTAGTGAGGTAAGTTCCTCAGTCCCATTCGTAGAAGAAGGAATCACCGACAATATTAAAATGTAGCGATGACACGAACGTTACTCACTAGATCGGTCTTTACAACGATATCAGTATAATTTATATATGCCTGTGGCTCTACATTAATGTACATTGGAATGTACTGGTAAAGGTGTTCTTTTTAATGAATTTAACAAAAGCCATTCACACGTCTCAAACATCAATTCGGCTTCACAGAAGCATTGTGACTATGGGTTGTCCTAGTTTTGCGAACGATTATGACGGAGTGACATTCCACCCACGTAATTTATTTTTGCACATGCACGTGATAGTCTCATATAGGCTGTACACTGATAAAAATGTAGGCCTATACCTGGTCACGACATTGTAAATAATCGTCATAATTCATCTAATTTCTCGAAAATGCGCAAATTGTTTTTGGAAAACAAACGTGACATTTGGACAATCATCACTAGGAATTTGTAAAATACCAATGACGGGACTACGACAAGTCACGATATGCGGCCTTGCCCTAGTAGTCAAATTATACAGCAAAGTGTTCCGGGTCTCAGTATCGGCGAGAGAAAAGTTGGAATAATAATATTTGGAAACTAATCATCCAGAATTTTGTGTGCTTTAACTTGATAGGCTTACGGATTGAATTATTTAAATTGCATTTTCAATCGTTTTGTGGCTTGTGCACCTTAATAAAACTGCCGAATTTCACGAGGGTAGGGGTGGGGTGAATGAGGGTGGGTGCACGGGGTGGGTGGGGATTGTGGCTATTGGTA
>JZLH01S0140835.1:0-14213 GCA_001188425.1 Eucidaris tribuloides
TCAAAGTTCAAGTTCAAGGGTCAAAGGTCAATTAACTTTGTCCCAAAATGTCATTTTCTGCGTGAGAGTTCAATAAGGAGTGCTTACTGTTAATGTAATTTGGCGGTTAGGTTCAAAATCAAAAGACAAATATTTTGGTACAGTCAAAGGAGTCAAAGGTCAGGGTCAAGGGTCAAAGGTCAATGAACTTTGTGCCAAACCTATAACTTCAGTTAGGAGTGCTAACTGTTGATATGATTAGGTTGTTAGCTGCTTCATAGTGGGCGCACTGGGCGGAGGCATACCCATCGACTGCGCGGAGTCGAATTTCTCTAGTTTTTTATGCAAATTTAATGATTAATTTTAAAAAGTTACTTCTTTATTTCTCAACAGATTATAATTCAAATTGTTAAACCAAGGTGCCTCCAAACTTCTACACATGATTTAGAAATTCTGCAAATCTATTTTATGCAAATCAAAATCTCTAACAATTCATGAAAAATGCTGATTTTGATTCAGTTTGTTTCATCATTTAACTGGTGAAACAATTTCAAACCTGTTGACCGAATTGTATAATTCATTAATGATGCATATTTATTCAAAATAGAATATAAAACATCTGTCTGTTTTTTTAATTTCTCAGTGAATTTTGATTTTGTTTGTTTTTCTACTGAATGTGGTTGGATGCATGGGGACTTTCAAACTGAACACAGAATTTTGACATTCCAAACTTGCTTCTTCATCTTTATGTCTTCACTGATTTTGATTCTCCATGTATTTGAATTATCCTGTAGGGCTTGCAGGAGGGGAGATGGGGGGAGGACTTATATAAATTATGCTAATTTATACAAATTTATCTAACATATTTTTTTTAATGCTGCTGCTCCCTCATATTATAAACAACTGTATATAGAATGTTGAAAAAAAGGTGTGTAAAAGCTGATATTTTGAGATACCTGCAATACCACCCCACCCCACTTATCAAAAAGTTACATAAATCTCATTCAAACTATCGATTATTAATCTTGTACGACATGCAAAAATAATTTATTCAAACAATTCTAACAAACCATTCTTGTGGAACTAGAGCCTAGAATATCACTCAAGCTATCAGGCTTCCTCAGTGGTCAAGTGGTAATGACGCCTGTCTAGAAATCAGGAGGTCGTGGGTTCAATCCCCACACAAGTCCACCTGTTAAAATTGTTTTCACAGCAGCGCTTAAAAGCATTTAGTTAATATGAATGTTTGATCACAGGCATCTTCAAGAAGCCAAACTATTAATTATTAAATCTCATTCTGATTCAACAGATTAATTTAGTACTCATTTTTATCTGTCACAGATTGAAAGTGTCATCAAGAACACAGAAGGGGACCGTAACAAGGCTTTTGAGGCAGCGTGGAGGCTGTATCAGGACTACGTTTGTCTGAAGGAGCAGATCAACGCCCAGCGTGTGTCCATCGGTCTCGACAGGATCCCAGAACTAACAGAGGAGGATAAAAGGCTAGACCCAGAGTAAGTAGAATTGTCATAACATTTGACTTTATCACCAGTGTAAAAATATAAGAACAGAAATCACTAATGTTATGTTACAGGCTTACAGAATCCATATTAGCTATTTTATGTGCATGCGGGCATAGAACTTCGGCAGTATGATGCATAGTTGCATTTTTGTCAAAGTGTGTTCACAATTCACTTACTTTCAAATATGAAAAATTATACAAACATGTGCAGTATACCAAATGGCTTTAAAGATTGTGTTCATTTTTTGCACACCCAAAAATTCATAATCTTCACCTCTCACTAAAGTCTTACAGTTGAAAAATCAGGTTTTGGGAAAATAGGCACTGAAGAAATTTAGAAGAGAATGCACGGAGGTAATGGCGCTCACTGAATCTCAATTTTACACAGCCATTTAATTAATCTGACTGCAGGACCCGATTTGTTGTGTACCGGGAAGAACGATGTGAATGTGCTTGCACTGGAACATGAGTTCTAATGTTTTTGTTACCGGAAGAACGCCATCTCCAAAAAAACAAAATGCACCATAACTGTAAAACAAATATATGAATTTGAATGAAAAGTTGTGAGCTGGTTATAAAATACATTATTTTTTGTTTTGCCAAATTAATTTCCATGGGTAATTATTTGGCGAACATCAGAAAAACGATGTCTTGAGATGTTCTGCTGGGAACAAATATATTTTACTTTAATAAGCATGCGCGTTCAGGTCATTCTTCAGTGCACTGGGCACACGACAATTTATCATTTATTCTTAAAGACTTTTAGAAGAAAGAAGCTAAGTATGGTTTATTTCATCCTTGTTTTTGCATCTCCTTTCAACAGACTCTTGAAGAAGAGAAAGGCAGAATGGCAGGACTATGAGAAGCCGGACCCACCCTCCCCCGTACCCCCGACCATACCCCTCCCCATGGAAGCAGCACAGCCCCTACAGCTGCCTGGTACCAGCCACAGTAAGGAGCTTCACACCCCACCCCCACCATTCAAACAGCAACCCCCACCCATGAAGGTGAGTGTCATCAGCATCTCAGGTATGGATGGCGGTTCATGTCAAAATCAACATGAAGCCAATGTGATGAAATTAAACTTACTGGACTAGAGGAACTTTTAATTATTGTATTGAATAACAGCCATTTTTTTTTGGGGGGGGGGTTTGGAGGGAGGGGCCTTTTTTGTTTTGTTTTGTTTTGTTTTGTTGAGTTGTTTGTTTTTTTCATTTAATCACATTGAAAAAAAAATTCTTATTGATCATGTCAAATTAGAATGTTTATTCTTTACAGCTTATTATTTGCATTAAAAAAGATTTCATCTTTATCACATCAAGTATGAATTCTTTTTTATCGCTTCAAGTGAGAATTATTATGTGTCGTGATATGTAAGAAGTCTCCCTTATTTTATGTGAATGTGATAAATAAAGCTTAGCTGTTATTATTGTGATAAATGAGAGTTCACTCTAACCATTGCTGTTGGAAAGAGCTCAACTAATTCAATGTCATGCCCTTTGCTTCATGTTAATCCATGAACTGCCTTTAAATATCCAGGTAACAATATGTTCTCAATTTGTCTTCTGATGTGTAACGCCCTCTTGTGTTAATTAGCTGTACAGGTGTTGTACCGGTGCAAAAGATAGGGACATCAAGTGACAAAAAGAAAAAGTCAAGTCAAATGAGGTTGAATTAGGTATTTTTAAGGTCTTTACTGTGGTAAAAGACCACGAAACAAAACAATTTGCACAAGAAGAGTTTTTCAACATGAAAAAGCACCCTGCAAAAGTAACTTTTAGACAGTTTGGTAACCCAGGGTACAGCACTTGAAAAAACTACAGATTATTCAACAAAAATGATAATTTCTGTTTGGTACCCCCGGGTACCATTTATGTTATCAGATGTTACACCAAGTTTCCATTGGTATGAGAGGTTCAATTGAAGACTGTAGAATAAAAAGTACTTATTGGTCACATTTTGACAAAATTAAGTTAGTGATTGTTTTGAAGTTGTTACATGCCGGGAAATTTTTTGACCAAATTTTGGTCGATTTGACAAAGTGACATCAAACTACAACTTTTGCTGACATTCAGAGAATGTTGGTTGATATAGTGGTAGACACAAATACTGCTGTATGTGTTCTAACAAGATGACGTTCATAGGAGTGTTAGGGTATATTTGTGTCTCTGTTTGTGTGTTTTGTTTCTTTGTCTATGTCTGTCAGGGAGTGTGTATTTGTGTCTTTGTATCTTTCTGTCTATGTATTGGAATGTGTGTGGTGTGATTTTTTAAGTGGGTCTGGTTAAAATGGAAAGGCAGTCATACTTAGCCTACTTTAATTAGCGTATGTTAGTAGTTAATGAACACTTTGGTTGCTGGGCTTAAATCATGACATGTTATTTGGAATGAAAGCAGTACAGTTGAATGTTCCTTCACTTGAGAAAATATAATTTAAAATATACTCGAAGAGAGAAAAAAAATTGAATTATGATAATGAGCTGACCTCTCGGCAAACCATTGCGCCGTTAGTACCTCATTGCTGTAATATGTGGGTGAGCTCTCAGCACACAAAGCATTAATTATACCTAGGTAGCAGGACAGTTGTTGTTGTTGTTGTTTTTAAGACATTGACACAATTATCACTGATCTTCCTTGCTTTGTTCTTTTTTTCCGTTTACAGAATTGTCTATCCTGCCATCAGCAGATTCACCGGAATGCCCCCATCTGCCCCCTGTGCAAAGCCAAAAGCCGATCAAGGAATCCGAAGAAAGCCAAACGGAAACACGAGCACTGACTGGCTCGTAAATGGGATCTTGATCTAGTACTACCTGTACTCAGTTTTTATTTTCCTTTTTGTTAAATATGTATAAGAACCTGTAGCATTCAGGTCATTTATTTAAAGCTAAATATGATGTGCTATATTCCGAGTAACTCGAGAAATGGTACTCAAGTGAAAAGCAAAACTCATCTGTAACTATTTATTCTTTAGCTTTTATAAGCATGATGATCAAGTACCAGAGGAAGTTTTTCATGCCAACTCTATTTACACTGCCAATCATTGAGAAATAACAAGTATAGGAAAATCACTGTGTCATTTTAACACTTAGAAATCAGGTGATTTTCTCCCATTGTGTTTTGAGACACATGGGACAAAGTGGTGCTGCCCTTATCAACTGTGAAAGTGTTAACATATACTTTCTTGGCAGAGTGTCAAAATCCTTTTGATTAAACTTGCTTCTGACCTAAGAACTGTTATCATTTATATGTTGCAAAGACAGTGACACGATTAGGAGAAGTCAGAAAATGCCTTAAGTGACCATATGAGTTGAAAAATACCAGTAAATACACCAACTAGAGTATATATCCAGGAAGGATTTGTCTTGAATTCCTTTGCTGGTACTTGAGGAGGAACAAGCATTTATTCACCAGTACTGAATGTGATAAAAATTGAACCCATACAGCTACACAAACAAAGTTAAGTGTGATAGCAAATTTGAATTTTAAATGTTAATTGCACAACAAAGATGAAATGTTTGACCATGAAATTTTCACAACAGAAACCTTAAAATTATACTTTATTCTGGTGTTTTACTTGAGGACTTCTTCCAATCTTCCTGTTTCCCTTTTAGACTTGTATCCAACATTCATCCAATGTTCTAAAAACAAAAATATGCCCTCATTTACTCTGCTACTTTCACAGATGATCATGCATAAAATTCTCATTTAGAGATAAGTGGTGCTCATTTTTTTTAATGCTAATGACTAATTTACCCAAGAGTATTTTTTTGACGTTAATAGTTACTTTTTAGGTAAGTGCCCTTGTGAGAGATCAGTCAATAAATTTGTAAGGAAAAACTCAAATTTTATTTTGTGAATTGTTTGGCCAACATCAGATGCTCGGAGGTATCCATGTGAATGTAAAACTGTGTCTCTCTTTGAATGCAGATAATTGGAGAGTCATATTGAATAGAAAGTACTATTTGAATGTTGAAAGCAGTTCAATACGGTGGTTTCACAGCCTGCCGCGCCCCTAGCGACGAATTGTGACCAGCCACATTTTCAGCTTGTGGGTCAACATCACTGTAGTTCTCAGGCTGCAGTAATATTTCCTAGGCTATCCTGATTAGTGGCTGTAATTGTGAAAATTGGTGAGAAGACAATAGTACAAGGAATAGAATTGACAACTGGTGAACATGTGAACTTCCAGTTTAAAATTTGCATGCCATCAAAGCAACACATGCCTTGAGGTTTTACAATGAATGTTTTGGCCAAGGCTTTTGCACATCATTGGGTAAGTGGAGTTCGCTATATTGACTATACATGTATCTCAGAATGCATCACCAGCAATCAACTAATATGTGACTTGTCGACACAAATCAAACAATAAGTCACTGCAATAGTTTTTACATAAATTCTAGAAATGGTCATATTGGGGTGAAAATTCAATTAGAAGAGTTTGAGATTTTTTGAAAGGCCATACACGTATCTGTCAACATTTGAGGGACAGAAGTGATTATTGCCCCACACAGGAATGCACTTTTGACATCAGGCATGCATGAACACTATCTGTGAGGTTGTTTTTAGCTCACCTGAGCCGAAGGCTCAAGTGGGCTATTGCGATCGCTTTTCGTCCGTCGTCCGTCGTTCGTCGTGCGTAAACTTTTACACATTTTCAGCTTCTTCTTCAAAATGCATGATTGGATTTGGCCCAAACTTGGCAGGAGTGAGCTTTAGGGGGTGGGGATTCAAGGGTCCTCAAATGGTACACCTGGCCCCCCTGGGGGCCCAGGGGCAGGGCCCTAAAGGGCCAAAAGTAGGTAGTTTTCAAACATCTTTTTCTCTAGATCCAGAAATAGTATATACCTCTATACTGTGCTGGAATTTATTGTTCTTTCATGCACTAATGCCAGGACGCCCCCGTTTGGCGCGCTAAGGGGGGCCAAAGAAGTTTGGGGGTAGGGCCCTCATGGGAATAATTCATATTCACATCAATGGATTTAGACCAAACTTGGTGGGAATGATCCTCAGGGGGAGGGGATAGATGGTTCCTGGAATTGGTACACCAGGACCCCCCCCCCCCCTTGGGGGGCCCAGGGGACAGGGCCCATAAAGGCCCAAACTAGGTAACTTTCTAACCACAAGCCCATTTGTAACCAAACTTGGGTGGTAGATGCGTAACAGGGACCTCAATGTTATTTGGGGGTCAAAGGTCACATATGTAGGTCAAAGGTCAAATGAAGTCATATGATAGAATATACCTTGCAAGTTTCTTCTTTGGTTGGTATTGGCCCATTTGTGACTAACTTGGATGGTAGATGCTACATGTATAGTGACCTCAATGTTAAATTGGGGTCAAGGTCACATAAGTAGGTCAAAGGTCACATATTAAGATACTCGGGCGTGCCTTGTTTTGATAAAAACAGATGTTAGAATTATGATTTAACTTGGCAAAATCAGATATATGGCAAGGGGATGCAAAGTTTTCCAACTGGTTAATTTGGCTACGTGTTTTTTCTATGGGTACCATAGAGAGTTTGCGAGACCTCGGGTGAGCGTCGTGCCCCCCGGGGCTCTTGTTATCCCCTTTTCTAAGGCCTAAAATAAAAGGTTATGTTGCCCTTAAGTGGTAAATTTGAGAAGTGGGTCGATTGGTCAAATTTTTTTTAACGACACCAAAACCCGGAGGTAACCAATAAACATACACATACTGTACTGTGAAATTATTGTAGGATGAAACGTGTGTGAGTTGAGTTTCCCAATATTTTTTATGAGTTTTTTAAATAGGCAAAACACATATAAAAGAAATTTTGGTAAATTATTCGCTCAAATCTGACATTTTCTCCTGAAAATGGTGAGTTTGTATATTTTGGGTCTGCACCCTGTTTTTTCGCATTTTTTGGTCGGGCGCTTGAGGGCAGCATATCAATTTTTTTTTGGGGGGGGGGCCTAATGGGTCTGCTTCATCCATCCTAGACCATTTTAAAGCTTAGAGTCTCAACCAGAAGCCTGTATAAAAACAATGCATTTCCAATTAACTCACTTTTGCATACCTGCCAACCAGTACGGATTTTTCAGGGCAGTTCTGGTCTTATTACAGTAATTAGAGGATATGGTAAACAATAAAAAGATTACATTAAAAAAAATGAGGTTAGAGTGCAAATGAAAAGAAACATTTCAAACAGCTGAACCAAAAGTTTTCTTATGAGAAAAAGCAGAAAATGCATGAGTAAAACAAACCTATTGTTCCGTCACTCACCAGTGAATGTAAACATGGCATTTCCATTACAATTGCAGGCATTGCATTAAAATCACTTATAGTAACCAAGGCATTTGGTTCAGTAGTTTCATTTACTATTTTGCCGTCATTCATATTTCTGTTCTTAATATAATCTACATTTTTGTTGTAGAACGCACCACTTAATAACTGTAAAAAGACTAGAACTGCCCTGGAAAATCCATACTGGTTGGCAGGTAAGCTTTTGTGGTGATGGGTCACACTTTAGAAGGCACTGTGTACTGTGAATCCATAAAATTACTCAAGTTTAACCTGTGGAAGACGAGACGAGATATCTTGTCACATGGTCTATGGCAAATGTATGTTAAAGCAAAATTAAACCTTCTTTAACTGGTTAACTAGTTTTCGTCTTCAATGTCCTTAGCAGAAATCAGCTTTGCAACAAGCTTTCTGTGAGGAATGCTATTGTAAATGCTGTCTGGCATTACTAGACTCGAAATGATATGTAAATAGAGAAAAAGAAATTTGTGTATAATGTGCTATGATGGCATTATTACTTTATCACTTGTTTGCAGCCTTTTTTCTTAAAGCTGATTTGTATCAAATTACTCATGGAATTTGCTTCCTGTAATTCTGTTGAATAGGTGTGTTGGTTTGTTGTAATATGATAAAAACAGTTGTGTGTTTGTAAAACGGACCCCCCCCCCCAAAAAAAAAAAAGATCCGAGGCCCTCCCCAATTTGGGACTTCTCTGGAGGTAGTCTTGGGCCGCCGGTCTATATCCAGTGTAAATGGAAAGGAGGCCCCGGGGCCCCCAATTTACCATGCGATGCAGCGCAGTTGCATAATACACAATGCAAAATTCGCAAGTTAACTTCCGGTGTGTGTACATGTATTGTGCAGGTAAACCGTGAATCAAACCATAATCAAACCAACCATCATATTGAAAAAAAAACTGAACTATTACAACCGTTAAGTATCCTTTTTTTCTTTATACAGTTGCTACGAATTGCATTATGTTGTACATGTATCAACATCAACATTATACAGTATGAAACATTGCTGTTTACTTCACAATCTCATTCCACCATTTTTTCTTTCAAATCGACTATCAAACAAAAGACTCGTGGTAGGGATGTTATACATGCAACGTGTATATTAACGAATTGCACATGAAAGAAATACTGCTTTCTCTTACATCAATGATAGGGAGACACAATGCGGCAAGTTTTGGAAAGTGGGCCTCTAGGCCGGCCTAATATTTGGTGTAAATGCACAAACTTGCAGGCCCCGGGCCTCCAATTTTGATGTAAATCGTGTCTATGTCTTCTCGGCTGTATGCTAATCTGTCCATAGGTGAAAGTACAATTGATTAGTTATCTTTTGGTTGTCATAAGGTCTTAAGCATGTGCTCCAAGCATAAAGACCTTAACAGTAAACTGCCTCTAACTTGAAAATCATGGGATAATTTGGTATTTGCATTTGTGGACTGACTGCATTGTTTTAAGAGATCACAATAGTTTGATTTCATGTAAAATTAACCCATGGTCTTCAAGTTAGAGGCAATTTACTGTTAAGGCCCTTCTGTTTGAAGCATGCTAACGACGTTCTGTCAGCCGCACATCTGGTTCCCATGTGTCAACAAGATAATTTGTCCTTTGTCCTTTTACATGAATTGTATGTTCCAGTGTTTGAAGTTACAACTACTGCATCTTTCTTCTTTATAGTTCTTTTCAAGTTGAATCGGTTCATAATTTTTTCATTAACAAGCTGCTTATGACTTCATCACTCAACTCTTTAGTAGATCCAAACACAAAGAAACTGGTGCTGTATTACCATCATAAAAGTATTGGAAAACTGCCTTTGTATATTTTCGTAAGAATAATAATGATGCCAGTATATGTAGTGCAGTTATATTCCATGTTGTTTTTTTAAGAGCTCATATTGTTAAAGCATGACTGTATAAAATATTGACACAACGTTTCTACTTTTGATCAAATGTTACCAAATCTGATAGTTTCAATATTGAGTTTGACCCCATTTTAGTAACTTGTTTTAAACAAATCATCATGTAGACTGAAAATGATTTGAAATATTGATTGAAATGATGTTGAAATATTTGTCTACTAGTACTTTTTAACTTTTACTACCAGGGAAACACGTAACAAATTGAGCAAATTGAGAAATGTTGGGAGTGACATAGAAAACAACGTTTTTTTTTATTAAGGGGCTATATTGATGTATGATTACAATTGGGGTTCTTTCGTGATTTTGGTGGGGGGAGCTTGTTTTTAATTTTAGGGGTCTGAATTACTCTAGTTCACATGTTTGCTTTTCTACACTTGACTCACTGGGATTAGGTGTCATCACATCAAAGCGCAACCGCTGTTAGGCCCATTCTCTCTTGGCAGGGGCGTCGATCCATATTTCGGATGGGGGGGGGGGCTAAAGTGAAACAGATGTCAACATTTTTCGGCACGCTCCGCGCACCAAATTGCAATCCAGAATTTTGCAATGGACAATTTTGTAAGTTTAATAGTATTTTTATGCTAAGTTTAATGGTTTTGTAGTGTTTTTCATTTGCCTTTTAAACATATTCTTGCATTGCGTATTGTAAATTTTTCAAGTAGTCAAAATTATTGGGGGGGTAAATCAATATGTTTGCCCCCCCCCAATATTTTCACTGGAGGGGCATCTGCCCCCCCCCCCCCCGCCCCCACAGGATCGACGCCTCTGTCTATTGGTTTCCACTTTCCAACCCCCATTTTCAGAATTGCTGGTGCCCAATGCCCAATCACTTTTTTTCATCCAAAGACATTTTACACCTCTTGTATTCAAATGGGAATGGTTAACAAAATTTTCTTTTTCATTTACTGTTGTTCTTTGCATGCAAGAATTAATATTTTTCCATCAGGTAAACAAATCTGTGTTTTGATTGCACAATGTGTTACCTCAAAGTACATGTAAAAATTATATAACCAGATCATGACCTGGCTGATATGTTTCTGTTGTTGCAAAAAAAATGAAAACATTCTGTAAATATGGTGCGATGTCTGTACTCAAAGTGCAATACCTGTCACATGTAAGGAAAAAAAGTGTACTGTTATTGTAAAATATGTAAATATAAAGTAGACTTGGCCATATTTGTTGTGTTTCAATGGATATCTGTTGTTTGTATGTGTTTTGTTTTGTTTTTCAATTGTGGTGTAAGATTTGTATCCAGTGGCTCCAACACTGAATAGAATGAGTCCTTTTGAACAGGAATTCCAGGGTGTAGGTTATATTGTGGCAAATTGTAACCAATCTTTCATGTATTCTTTAATCAGATTTTGCCTTCGCAAACAGGGTTCATCGGTAATACATGTATACCCACAAGCATGATTTCAGGAGAGAGGGCCCATAAACAAGTCCTTCAACTTTCTCGGAAGATAGTTTTTAAAGTCCTTAAAGTCCGTAAGCAGGATTCACATAGATCTAGGTCTTAGTCTTACCATGTAAATATGTTTACAGCTGTATGTTTAAATATTTTTGAACTCCTGCTCCATGAAAGACGAAGTGTCTCCCGATAGGGTCATTTATTTTTCATAAGTTCTACACCAGGGGCGTAGATCTGTGTTTAGGATGGGGGGGGGGGGCAAAAGTTTAATAAAAAGTCAAAAATTTTCGGCGCACTTTGAAAGATATTCCTCAGGTAGGTTATATTGTGGCAAATTTAACCAAATCTTTCATGTATTTCTTTAATTCAGAACATTTGCCTTCGCAAACAGGGTCACGTAATCATAACGCACAAGCATGATTTCAGTGAGAGAGGGCCACTAAACCAAGTCCTTCAACTTCTCGGAAGATAGTTTTTGTAAAGCTCCTTAAAGTCCGTAAGCAGGATTCACATAAGATTCTAACGTCTTAGTCTTACCATGTAAATATGTTACAGCTGTATGTTTTAAATATTTTGAAACTTCCTGCCTCCGATGAAAGGACGACAGTGCTCTCGCCATAGTCGGGTCATTTATTTCTCATAAGTTTCACACCAGTGGAGCGTCGATCTGTTTAGGAGGGGGGGGCACATTAAGTTTAATAAAGCAAGTCAAAAGTACTAAATTTCGGCGCTTTGCGCATGCCAAATCCGAAAATTATGAGCACAATGTATATGTTTGTGGTATTTTTATGTGCAAGATTAATATGGTTTATGGTGCTTTCCAAGCTTTATATAAACATATCCTTGTATATGCATATATGCAATAATTTATCAAGTTTCAAAATTATTGCGGGCGAACATCGATATGTTTGCCCCCCCCGCCCAATATTTTCAGTTGGTGGGCAATTGCCGCCCCCCCACCCACCCCCCAGGCATCAACGCCTACTGTTATACCCATCAATTCATGATGAATGCCTATTGTGTTGCATCATGTGAGTGTGCGGGCAAAGAAATAAATAATTAAATAATCTTATATCAAATTTATCAGTGAAGAACTGGGTGAGAACAATTAAATGGACACAATCTATAGACAGCGTTATGCACGGTGCAAGGTTAATGTGTTGTTGCTTGTGTGTGTGTGGTGCTTGGTGTTGTGTGTGGTGGTGTGTGGTGTGCTGTGTGTCTATGGTGTGGTCTGGTCTGTTGCTGTGGTGGTGTTGGGTGTGTGTGTGTGGTGTGTGGTGTGTGTGTGTGTGTGGATGTGGTGTGTGGTTGTGTGTGTGTGGTGTGTGTTGTGTGGCTGGTGTGTGTGCTGGTGATTGCCTGTGGTGTCGATGTGTGTGTGTGTGTTTGTGTGTGGTGCTGAATGCGTGTGCGCTAGGTGAAAAGTGTTGTTCGGCATGAGCTGTAATTTATCAGAGTCACATGCTGTTATATCATTCCTACAATGAATTGCGATATTTTAAAGGTTGATCGCTTACAAAACTGCATTGAGTTGCCCACGAAATTGAATGCCATTCTCGTTATTTTCTTTAAGTTGTCCCACTTCCGTTGCCTATGTTTATTTCAGATTGAATGACCAACATTGGCATCGCCGTGGTGAACAAAAATAAAAATGATAATTTTATATTGGAAAGTTGATTGATGATTCTGCATAAGCATTTCCAAAATAGTGCCTAATTCTGATAGCTATGACTGGAACATTTTGGTGCTTATTTGTTATGACTTACTCGCACGAAAACCTATACAAGTTGTATATAAAAAAAAAAGTAACACGGAAAGTCTAGAAAAAAACTATTTAAGAATTATCATGATTTTGAATTCTATTTTTGATATGAATATGTTACCTTGGACCAAGCATCTGACGACATCGTGTGTTTGAAAGTATTTCACACAAGGTGAGCACAAACCCACTTTGTCCAATCAGTCAAAAATGCGTTTTGCGCCACAGAAATTGTGTTCTATAATCAACGTTTGTAATGCTCACAGACCTGTTCTGCAGAATTCTCAACTGATCCTGCCAAGGTATGAAGTCTAACGGCTCAGAGCAAAACCTATATTTCTGGTGACAAGCAAAGACAAAATGACAGCAATGAATTTCAGATACACCATCGTAAAAAAGAGAAGCAAAAAAGTCATTTATTCCATGTCAATCAACAGTTCATCTTGCAAAACATGACATTTCTTCTTTTAGTGGGTTCATCTGAATTCATTGCATTTATTTTTGTCTATTCTGTAAGACAGAATTGATATAAGCCTCTTCGCTGAGCAGCTGAGGATTCAATACTATGCACACAGTTGAAATCTTCTGCCCAGCATCAGTCTGGCAAGCATTAAACATTGCACCATTAGAATGCAATTCTGTACGCAAATGCATTTTGGTCGCATTGGACAAAAGTGGCTGTGCTTTCCTCATGCGTGAAATAACTTTCAAAACCAAATCAGTTGTGCATCAGATAGCTTAAGTCCAAGTAAACATTCATATTAAAAAATAATCTCAAAATCATGAGAATTTTTTACAATAAAATGTTAGCTAAGTAGTTTACTTTTTTATACAGCACTGTATATTGCAATATAAACAATAAGAAAATAGTTTATCTTATCACATAATTAACTACTAATTATTATAGAAATCACGTGATAAACAAAATCTGACTGAATGTAGCAATGGCATTTTAGCGAATCTTTAACATAACTAAAATAGACAACCCTATACCACATACCACCTACCAAAAAAAAAAAACACCACGAGAAACACCTACCCTCCCCTTGTCTACTAAAACTATGTACCATGTTACTCTTGTCCTCCGCAACGCACAGCACACACACACATCCAGTAAGGCAATTACGCATTTAGCTCAGGGCTAAACACCGAAGCGAGCCTAGCGAGCGAGCGGTTATTGAAAAGGGGGTGTGCTGAAAGGGTGTTTCCTTCCGCAAATTTTAATTCTTAAAAATGCGTCAGTTGGTGCACCTCATTTCGAGAAAATGATAATTTATCGTTCATTTTATTCTTAGGGTAGGATATAGGCCTAAGTACTGTTGTTTTATATAAAGTAAATGAAAAGTGCCCATGTAAA
>JZLH01S0140891.1:7796-19646 GCA_001188425.1 Eucidaris tribuloides
TTTTATTTGTGATTTTGAATAAATTTGCATAAATTTGCATATTTGATTAATTTTAAATTTGCAAAATGGATTAATTTCAAAATTTTGTGTAGAAGTCTTGAAGCCCCCACCTAGCCCTATCAGATCAAACAAACAGAATGAAAATCGGTCAAGAAATGTGGGAGAAGAAGCAATTTTGGTATTTTTTGAATAAATTTGCATAAATTACCATAATTAATTAATGGAGTATAATTTTAAAATTCTGTGTGGAAGTTTAATGTGCATACCTCAGCCCTACCAAATAAAGCAATCACAATCAAAATCGGTTGAGAAATGAAGGAGAAGAAGCATTTTTTGTGCTTTCGAATAAATTTGCATAAATTAACATATATAATGAATTTCACCATTCTGTGTAGAAGTTTTAAATCCCCCACCTAGCCCTATCATATGAAACAATCAGAATCAAAATCGGTTGAGAAATGACGAAGAAGAAACATTTTCAAAACTGTGGACGGACGGACGGACGGACGGACGACGGACGCCACGGCATAAGCTCATCGGGCCCTTCGGGCCGGATGAGCTAAAAATCATTGTTTTAAATTCTGATAGTAATTAAAATCTGAGCACCTCATTGATGGGTCACCTAAACCCACTTCACATATATCATTTCACACTTTGTACCCATGTCAATGCTTGACATTTTGAATTTCTTCACAGACGCAGGTCTCTGATGATATATGGAATGGTACTATTTGGGGGAAAGGTTTTCAAAACTACTGAAGCATAACGGGTTTCACAAAAGTCGGCATGCAACCTTTCACAGTGGAAGTCACTCAATCGTGACATGATGGAAACATCTGGTTGCACACTATTTGCATGTACAATGACAGTTAACCACAGAGACCATCATGAACTCAGGTTGACCTACATGTACCCTAACTCTCCATTGTTTACCTGAGTTGACAGTGACTAGGTAAAGGGTAAATTGTGGTTGTCTATACAGAGTGTTTAGCAAAAAACGGAACCCAATTTCCACCAGGAATATATAATCTTATAAACATAATTATGTTTATTGCAATACATCATTGTAAAGATGATTCATTACTCTTTCATTTGATGTCATATTTGTATTAATTAAGCCTTGAGTTATCTAATTACAAACATTTGAAATGAGCAGTGTCAAAACTGTTTTATGCACAAGATTCTGATCTATAACAATAGGGCAGGTCTCAGTGACTAACCATCTGTGACCGTGTTGATGAAAAGATCTGAATCTTATGCGCAAAGCAGTTTTGACATTGCTCATGTAAAATATTTGTAATTCGATAGCCCAAGGCATAATTATTACAAATATAGTATCAAATGAAGAGTAATAAATTATCTTTGAGATTGCAATAGACATTTTGTGTATATTCCTGGTGGAAGTTAGGTTCCGCTTTTTTTTTGATAAACACTCAATGTATTGTCAATATTTTTGTGTCAATGACTTTTTAAAATGTACACATATTAAGATGAAATGCTTAGTGGTTGTGCACAATACTTTGTACATTATGTACATGTACCAGTAAATGCTATGTACTTGTGTATTTGCTCTTTCACGTTTATACAATTGCACTTTATTTTTTTATATAAATCTATTTCTTTTGCCCCCTTAGTGTGCCCCCATTCACAGGTCTCAGTGCCACTGTGCTAATTCCAATTGTACCATCTCCTGATCCCCCCTGTGCCAGGTTTATTTGGGGACTGTGCATGTACATTAACAGATATACACTGATTTGTGTGAAAACATGACATTTGTAATGCACCAAAGGTGTGATACAGTACAATGACAATCCAACAAATGGCAATAACAATACAACCATGTCCTTGGAAATTAAAGAGTTTAAACTGTGAACCAGAAAATAAAAGGGGATTTATACAAGGTGGCTAAGGAGTTATTAACAACATGTAAATAAATGAATTAGTCTACCTAGGCATTACTGCAATGCTGTACATATTGAATTGTCCTGAAGTCAACCGAAAACATTGACAGCAAATCTACATGACTCTGATCATTAATTGTACAAGATAAGTGAAGACTTTGAGAAACACATAATTATGGATAGAATTTAGTCATTAATACATGCACATACAATTTTACTAAAATAACTACGGGTACTGTATAATTCAAAAGCTGTTCTTATTAATTTTGTTTGTCTTTCTTTAATTTTGGAAAGATATATGTACAGAACTCAAAACCACTTTGAGTACTGCTTTAGTTACTTCACTACGCAGTTTGTTTCAGGAAGAACTGGAGAAGTTCAACTGCGCGTGGTCAATGGTGATGCCTCTGCAGTCCACACTTCCACCCAATTTGATTTAAATTGAAAAGCTTCATACATGCATGTACCAAATGTAAACAAAAATTGTACAGTTACCATGGAATGAGACCAAATTAGACATGCGTAAACCCTTGACCTTTGACCTTTCAAATTCAAAATGTAATCCGTCCATTAGTGCCTCATATTACATACATGTAACTTCAGTCAAGTTACATTGAAATTTGATGAGCTGTTCTTGAGTTAATTGGGGTAATGAGTCCAAATCAAAAATGTACTATGAAGCCTTGTGACCTTTGAATTCTGAAATCAAATCAGTCCATTCGTGCCCCATCCTTCATTTTTGACCAAAGTTGCATTAAAATCCCATAATCAATTCTTGAAGCATCACAAACCCAACTCACACAAAAAATAGGCAACATGACCTTTGACCTGAGACCTTTCAACTGCAGAATCTGACCAGCTCATATTTGTATTTTAGTTCATACCTGACCCTAGTTTCATTAAAATCCCATTACTGGTTCTTCAGTTATCGCAGTAACAAGAACCGGCATTGCAGACAAACTGAAAACAAAGGCAAACAAGAGTAGTTCAACTGCGCGCAGTCGATGGGTATGCCTCCGCAGTCCACACTCCCATCCAATTAATGTAATTTGAAAAGCTTCAAATCACCATGGTAGCAAGACCAATGAGATCAACAAGCCCATGTGATCTTTGACCAAGTTACAGTAAAATCTAATCAGCAGTTCTAAAATTGTGACAATGAGCTCAATTCGGACATGAGGCCTTGTGACCTTTGATCTTTCAACCCCAAAATCGAATCAGTGAATTGGTGCCTTATATTAGGTATTCTCCCAAGTAACATCAAAATTGGACCAGTCATACTCAAGTTACCACAGTAATGAGCCCAAATCAGACATAGTTTAGGCCCGGTGACCTTTGACCTTTCAGCTTCAGAATTTATTCAGTTCATTGGTGACTCATAGAAATACTTCACCCAAGTTACATCAAAATCCAACCAGCCATTCTCAAGTTATCGTGGTAATGAGCCCAAATCAGACATATTTTAGGCCCAGTGACCTTTGACCTTTGACCTTTCACCTCTAAAATCTAATCAGTTCATTTGTACCTTATAATACATACTTCATCCAAGTAACATGAAAATCCGACTGGTCGTTCTCAAGTTATCGCGGTAACGAGCCCAACTCAGACATATTTTAGGCCCGGTGACCTTTGACCTTTGACCTTGCAGCTCCAAAATCTATTCAGTTCATTGGTGAGTCATAGTACATACTTGGTCCTAGTTACATCAAAATCGGATTAGTGGTTCTTAAGTTATCGCGGTAACGAGAACCGGTAACGGACACAAGGACGGACAACCCGAAAACATGATGCCTCCGGCAACTTCGTTGCGGAGGCATAAAAAACACATGACCATACAATAATTCATACGGGTACATTGTAATACTACTGCAATACAACTGGTAAAAAATATTAGTCAAAAACATGTCACTGCACATAACTTTTACATTTATGGTGCAGACTTTTGCATGAGAGTTTAAGAAGCAAAAGATACAGCACAGATATTACTACTAGAAAAGTTTATATAACTGAATTTCAAGACAGAATTTGGGCAAGGCATTAACTCTTTTCCTCAACTCACCATCATAATAGACGATAGCACCGACGAGTTTATCTTTCTTCAGCATGGGAAACCTCTCTAGCGCCCTCTCCTTGGTGAGATAGTAGCTGGCTCGTAGGCGTTGCCGCCCAGCCACAAAGTCGTACATCTTTATACCAGCCCAGAAGTACGGAAGCTGCCACCATCTACAAATAAGAAAGTTACACAAAGCGTAATATGGGCGATTCCGTGCTAAAAAAATTGGCCATTTTCTCAACATTTTTCAATCTGCTATCCAAACAATTGAGGAAAGACAATTTGTTTTGTGGTAATTATAAAGTACTAGTGGGTAGCCTTGTGAAAAAATGACAACCAACAAAAATTTGTTGTTTATGGGTAAATTAGAGGTCAAAATGTCGCGTGTCGTACGGGACATCTCTGCGTCCCGTACGACACGCGACATTTTGACCTCTAATTTACCCATAAACAACAAATTTTTGTTGGTTGTCATTTTTTCACAAAGCTACCCACTAGTACTTCATAATCACCACAAAACAAATTTACATTGCTCAAGCATTCAGCCAAGAGACCAGAAATTGTTGTCAAAATGTCCCGTACGACACGCACGGAATCGCCCAATTTCCATTTTTCAGACAAGTTGGAACGGAATTCCTGATTTTTGGAAACGGAAAAGGCAAATTCTTGAAACGGAAAATCACTGTCCCTAACAGTGTATGTCAAAGAGCTTTTTCTTAATTATACTGGTACTACACTGTATAGTAAAGTGTGGACATAATGATGTTAATGGGGTTGGGCATATATGCTAACTATAACTTCATTCGATAGTCTGTATTGTCAACTGGAGTAGGCAAAAGGGCAGTTACGTGATTGAGAGAAGTCATAAAAGAACTAGAAGTGCCTCGAGAAACAAATGAGATGAAAGTTCATGAAACATACACATACCAGTAAAATTATACTAGAATGTACATGTATACTGTTCTGGCTAGAAGGATTTGTCATGAATTTGATTACTGGAGGAAATACAAACATTGATTTATCAATTAATCTTCAGCTCTGATAGAAATAGATCCCCTAGAAAGTGACACGGCAAACTTCACTGTCACTGCATTTTCTTTATACATGTACATTTAGGCCTACATGTAGCGAGGAAATGTATTCTGAATGTGAAATTTTCACGGTATAAACTTTAAAAAACAATTGTGGGAGCATTGTTGCTGTTTCCCTAATGTAGGCCTACAGTACATAAGCTCTCTTATTACCATTGAAGAAATCTCCATACATGTAGGTTTTGCATGTATGACCTTAGTAGTGAAGGGGTCAAGGGGTTGCTAATTCTTTTTGACAATTTCTACCATGCGTGTTCAATATATTTTATAGTATTTTGAAGTTTGTCCAAATACATGTACGTCATGTGTATTGGCATGGGATGCAGAAAAGAAAATACTGGTAGTCTCCACTAAGCTTATTGGAAATCTGCAGATAAAATACCAGGGACATATCGGCAATATTTTTTTCCCCCCAATGTTGAGTAAAATCGCCTGTGACTGGCAGAGAGTTACATGTAGGCCTACATGGTCTTCTTCCAGGAATTAAGTTTCATTTTGGGTATTAAAGCAAGTTTCAAGTTTGATCTTACTTGCTAAATTGCACTGAACATTGAAGCAGGTCTTGACACTAGCACTTACCCGCTTGTCCAGGGCAAGTAAAATTTCATGTGGGGCAAGTAAAAAATCAGTAATTGATAATTTACTTGCCTGAATTGGCAAGTAAAATTTGCTGTTATTAGCACTTGTTAAATGTGGAAAAGTTCAAAATCTTACGAAAAAAATGAACAAAAGAGGTGTGAAATGTAAACTTTAGATGCCATAGAAAAGGTCTTAGTACATGTAGTTAAAGTTGGCAAGAAATGACATGTTTTTATTGTTGTTTTTTATATTTGAGTAAGTAAAAATTAGAAAGTGGTTGTCTTAGGGGCAAGTAAATTAAAAAAGTTGGTGTGGAGCCCTGATTGAAGTCTATGAGGGAAATTTAGGGCTCATTTATGATTTTTTTTTTTGGGGGGGGGGCTGTTTTTGAAATTTTGGAGGCTGAATTGGCCTTAGTTCCATGCATTTCCTATGCTCCAATGGTCTTGAGAAAGATTCACAAAATTACACACACTGTACATTGAACTCATTCGTTACAGAGGCAATATAGGCCTACTGTATACTGTACAGCCATGCATACAAACTGCACTTCATGCATGCACAATTACACAAAGGCATACATGTATTATTCATTTACGTTTGTGAAAGTGTATGGGTATACATGTATGTAATAATAAATGAGTTGACCATCTGTATGTTGAAACAATCAACCTGTCATCCAGCCCTTGACAGTGAAAGTTCACACCTCTTAGCCCCACCATCAGAAAGTAATGTGCCATAGCTTTCGTGTCAGTAGTACATATCTTGTCACACATCCAGAAAACCCTTCCAAGTTCCAAACAACACAACTTTGAGCATGGAAATATTATACATGTACTTTTCATTCTCATTTCTATGAGGACATTGAACCTTAAATGAACAAAATTGAAGACTGATTATGATTTGGGATGGCTAAAGGCTAATTCTGTATGGTGATAGTATGTGTTTACCGTTAGTGTATGCGGTATGAATTCAATCAACTTATCAATGCCCCACAAAAAACTTGAACAATTCGTGACCAGTTTAAAAACGTCAAAACAAGAAGTGAAGAAGCATGTACAGTGTATGTGTACTGTACATTATGGTTGGCCTACCTATTTTTATCTCAAATGGTCTTATTAAATTATTAAATTATTGGTTCAGTGGCTGTGAGGAATTTCATTCATTGTAACTTACCATAATCATGATGCTCACTTTTATTACTACGATCAGTTCAGTCATTTCAAAGGTAACCATTGGTGGTGATGGGGGGGGGGGGGGGCCTCGCCGCCCCCCCTCAAATTTTTCTGGGGGGATCGTCTCCTCCTCGATTTTTAAAACTTACTTGTAATGGATTTTATCAACATTTTTTTATTGATTTCGTAACTTACAAACCTATTCAAAAGATGAATGTGATGAAATTAAATTATCAAACCTTAAACATGGGGATGAGGGGGATTTTAAAGTAACAATTTCCACTTTTTAACAATACATGTGTCCTTAGGGTATTTTCCCCCGCACGAGGGTATTTTTCTTTTTTCTTTTGTGTTAATCATTCCCCCCCCCCACTCCTCAAATAATTCTAGAGACGGTGATTTTCCATTTTAAAAAAAATGATCTTTTCCATTTCTGAAAACCTGTTTGTCCATTTCAACTTGATCTAAAAATAGAAATTCCATTTTGTCATACAAAATGTACATGGCAAAAACATATACACTGTATTGCATTTCACAAAGGTGAATTCCATGAATTTTCACATGAAAAGTAAAGAACCAAACTGGATTTTCCATTTCAATTTACCGGTAAATGGAAAATCACTATCCCTACAGGGCTTGGCCTGAACTTTTTTTTCAGGTGGCCACCCAGGCCACCCGAGTATGATTCTTTTCCAATTTCAGGTGGCCTAGATGTTGCATTAAAAAACATGGATTTTAAACATTTATTTAATGTCCTGGACATTTGAATAAAATTCTTCTGCCCATCATCACCATCTCCATTTCTTTGATAATAAAATGTTCTTGATTATGTTCATTAAAGGGAGATATTGAGTGAGCACTCTGGAAAAGGGTGAACCCTTCAGTTTTGTGCCCGTTGCACCGTGTTTATTTTTGAGCGCAAATCATAAAATCATGCGCTAGCTATCACGTTTGCATTTTTTGATGAAGTCGTTCAGGTTGTACTTTATTCTATCTACAAATCATGTGAAAATTCCTAGTGGCCAGCCGGGCCACTGGATTCGATTTTCAGGTGGCCCGACGGGATTTTTAGTGGCCAATGGCACCCGGGCCACCGCTGATTTCGAGCCCTGCCCTACATGAAATCTTCGCCCCTGAAGGTAACAAAGTGACTATAGATATAGCCTACTGTTAGCATCCAAACTGCAGCACCAGTGAACTTTATAGAGCTAGATTAAAGTATTGTCGTGAAAAATAAACACACCAGTAGAACAAGCACAATTATTTTTATGTTATCCATGATTTCTTTCTTTCTAGAAGCATGAGATTTTCTGAGATCAGCATGAGAGCTTGAGAATTTTTAATTTTTTTTTTAAATGCACAAGTCTTGAGCTCGCTGCACGAGACTTGGCAGCCCTGGGAATATGTTGTACACATCAATAATGTGTGACTCTTTGCGTGCAACTGAATAATGTGGATCAATTGATCGTGATAAACACACTAATTTGCATTATCTGGAACCGCAGAGTTTTCCATAGATTTGTGCGGTATGACCTTGAAGCTTTTCATGACACATACATGTACGTCTATTTTCAAGACGCCATTCATTCACCATATTGAAGTTTCAGTGAAGTAGAAAAAGCTGTTTTATTTGTTCTTATTGAAGTGTAGTGTAGGGCCTACATACAAAATAAGCATTTGTATTCAAACCCAAGTCTGGATGGTGCAAACAAGTGCATTGATGCATTTCAAACTTTTAGCCAGCTTGCACATTTTTTTTTAAACCAGCGCAGATAAGCAGTGATCTGATCGAAGCCAGTGCAGGTTCTTGTATGTATGCTGATAAGCAGTGATCTGATCGAAGCCAGTGCAGGTTCTTGTATGTATGCTGGTACTATAAACTATTGTTTTAACTGCATATTTTTCGGGCTTGTAGATGGACAGCTCTTGACAGTATAGTCTAGACAGGTCAGGGTGTTTGGGGTAGGGTGGGGGTTGAGGAGTGGGTGGGGGGGGGATTGTGTTACTAGTACACAACCAAAGGATGTTGGGACACAGACAATGCATGCATCCATGCAATTTTGCAGTGTGTGAAGAAGCTTGTACACTATATGCCCACATGGCCTTCATGTTTTATTCACATACAGTAGTAGTACATGTATGATGTACCATCAGTGATTACAGTAACACAGTTTCTGTATGTATTTATGGCCATTAAATCAAATATTGAATTTATTGGTTACACCAAGGAGGTACATTATTATTGAGTGGCAAACTACAGTGTAGTAATTGTATGTTTTTTCATTCCAAGATATAGGCCGTACATGTATATTACTTTTTATTTAATGCTAAAATGTTTTCTCTTAAATACAGTAGGCCTACATGTAGACATAATTTACCCATTTATTCACCAAATTATGTTTTGCCTTCAAACTGTGATTTTCCTGTTCATCACTACATTGAAGCAGAGGTTGGCGGCTTAATTTATATATTTTTTTTTCCTGTATTTTTTTTTTTTAGTAGATTGTGTTCATGTCTTGTTTCTTTGTTTGTAATTGATTAATATGCATGTCTTGTCTTATCACTATCCTAAAAAGTGCATAGAGGCTGAGCATTGCCATGACATCGACACTTTGGAAACTGATGCTACGGACATTTGCCAAGCGGATCCTCCACTCCAGTACAAGTGTGAGGGCGCCACACATCCGATGCTTGTCGGTCACGACATGTAATCATCAACAGTTTGCACCTGTCGGGAGTCTGGACGTCCCTAGGATTCTGATAACTGGTAAGTAAAAGAAAGAAAGAAATCTACATGTACATAAGTAACTAAATAAATAAATAGTAGATTTTGAGAAATAAATTAATATTAAATTTATAGATAAGTAGATAAATAAATGTAAACAAATGAATAAATACATGTAACTAATTCAATAGTTCAATCAATTAATTTGATAGATTATATAAATGAATAACTTGAATCTAAATTTAGATGATAAATAAGTAATTGATTTGAATTTGAATTGCATTGAATTGAAATAAATGATAAATTAATAGATCAGTTTATAAACAAATTTGATAACAAATGACAAAGATATGAATAGATAGAAATGAATAGATAAATTGATAAATAAATAGATAATTGAATGAATAAATAGATAGATATATAGTTACATACAAAGTCCTACATACAATCTTGATCACTGGTAAGTAAAAGAAAACTAGAAAGGAGTAAATGAATAAATAAATAAATAGATACATGTAAATAAATGAATAAATAAATAAATTTTGATGAATAAATGAATACTAAATTTCTTGATACATGTCAAAATACTATGTTGATAAAAATGGCATAAAACAGCAACAAAAACAAAAAAACAAGAACCTTTTTTTATAAGTTGATCAAACTTACCATGTGTAATAATGCAACCACTGATGGCAGTCTATGTTCAGTGTAGGTAATTAACATTTGTGTACTTTGCTTTTAAACTTCTTAACGGTCAATGTTTTCAGCCAAACTCAAACATTGTGTGTGTGTGCAAAATGGAGAGATGCAACTCGTATTGTTGAACTGGTTTTTGTAAGTCTGCAATGTCTTAGTCTGGGTGAGCATGCAGAATGATTGCATCAGAAAAAGTCAAATGCTTGAATACCCTTGAAAATTCCTAAACCAGCTGTTAACCATTTGTGCTGTACATGTAGGTAGTGGTGGACTGTTGGGGCCAATATTGATTCAGCGTGGGGTTACAAGAGGACATGAATTGTGTGTGTGTGTTGGGGGGGGGGGGGAGGTAGAGGGGTGGGCAGTGTTGTACGTACAGACGGTACAGTATGTGTTGCATCTGAGACCACAGGTTCTGGGCTGCCCCCAAAACTACCTTTCCATAAGGTTTGTACAGGTTACTTGGACCCAGATCAAGGCCACCAGAAATTGGCTGGAGGCTGATACTGTACAAGTGGGGGGTGGGGGGGGGGGAAGTTGGAGCAAATAATAATTATGTAGGCAAACACCTGTACCTATATTTTTGGGGAACGGACAAAGGGGGGGGGGGCTTTGTGTACCTTGGGATTCCCGTCCACCTCCCTTTTCAAAATAAGGAGAAATATTAAAGACACTACTGTATATAACATTGTGGAAGACCCGTTGTAAAAAATGTCTATTTGACATATCCGACGGTGTTTGAATGGACAAATAAACACCCTAAAATACAAAACTGCAGACAGTTATGCTTTCACTTGTAAAATATACAGATAAAATTTGGTAAATTAATTATTCTCAGCTGATGAAAATTTGTAACACAGCAGTCTATGGGGGAAAACTGGAATGGTCTCTCAATGATTTTTAGCTCACCTGAGCCGAAGGCTCAAGTGAGCTATTGCGATCACTTTTCGTCCGTCGTTCGTCGTGCGTCGTGCGTCGTTCATAAACTTTTACACATTTTCAGCTTCTTCTTCAAAATGCATGATTGGATTTGGCCCAAACTTGGCAGGAATGGTCCTTAGGGGGTGGGGATTCAAGGGTCCTCAAATAGTACACCTGGGCCCCCTAGGGGCCCTTTACGGCCCTGCCCCTGGGCCCCCTAGGGGCCCAGGGGCAGGGCCGTAAAGGGCCAAAAGTAGGTAGTTTTCAAACATCTTCTTCTTTAGATCCAGAAATAGTATAGTTAAGCTACTTTGTGTGTAGATTCCTCTATATGTGCTGAATTAATGTTCCTCATGACAATGCCCAGGGTGGCCCCATTTGGTCCCTAAGGGGGGCAAAAGTTTGGGGGTAGGGCCCTATGGGAATAATTCACATTCACATCAGTGGATTCAAATCAAACTTAGTGGGAATGATCCTCAGGGGGAGGGGATAGAGAATTCTTGGAATGGTACACCAGGCCCCCCTGAGGGCCCATAAGGGCCCAAATTAGCTAACTTTCTAACCACAAGTCCATTTGTAACCAAACTTGGGTGGTAGATGCCTAACAGGGACCTCAACGTTATTTGGGGGTCAAAAGTCACATATGTAGGTCAAAGGTCAAATGAAGTCAAATGATAGAATATACCTGCAAGTTTCTTATTTGGTTGGT
>JZLH01S0140891.1:26228-36929 GCA_001188425.1 Eucidaris tribuloides
AAAAAATTTACTTGCCCAGAATTAATAATAATAAAAAACGTTAAAAATGATTTCTCACTAATTTTAAATTATAAGGCCTGTTTTTAATATAGCTTTGGATGTTTGTTATTTTATTTCAGAGGTTGCAAATGGTGTGATGTACAGTATGAATTTAAAAAGTCATAAAATTGAGTTCAATGAAGAAAATAATGAAATTTAGTATACTGAACACAAAATTTTAGACGTATTTTGTTCATTTTTGGTAAGATTTCTGAACATATTTTAATGTTTTGCTCATTTCATGATCAAGATTTTACTTGCCCAATCGGCAAGCAAATTTTAACATTTTCAGTTTTTACTTGCCCAACATGAAATTTTACTTGCCCCGGGCAAGCGGGCAAGTGCTAGTGTCGAGCCCTGATTAACCCTTATAGTCACAACCTAACTTTTTAGCCCCTAGAGTAAATTTATGAGAGATGAAGATTATGTAAATCTTTACATTATAAATTATTTCTAACACTCTGTTTGCTCGGCTAAAAGTCCAGGTGTGTTAACCAGAGATTGGATTGTTTTCTACTTTTGTACTTAGTATTTTAAAAAAATGTATAATTTTCTGTAAAAATCCAAGTGCTATGGATACAACTCAGACAAGACATTTTATCTCATTTACATTACATGTAGTTGGTTTATTGTGTCTTCATTTTATGAAAGATACACTGGACTGTAGTATCTGGACATGTAGGAATTTCAGTGACATTTTTCATTCAGTATGGAACTGATTGTCTAATTCTTGGCGAACCAGTGTGCCATTGGTACCCCATTGAGGTTACACATGGTCGAACCTGGTCGCCGTAAGCACCCAAAGTGTTGATAGCTTATTTTGATTGACAAGCTCATTTTAGAGAGTGCAAATTTTAACCCGTTGGAGACGATTTGATTCCACTTTAACACAAATTTTCCACAGACATCAACACAAGCTAACTCGTACTTAGTCTCCAACGGGTTAAGATCAACTCAAGTTACCCCTCCCAGTATCACTGCAACAAACTCCATAGACTTTACATGTAATATTCTGAGTGTGGTACTGAAAGGGTTAATGAAATCTACACTGTCTTCATTTATGCAGGTGCATTGGGTCAGCTGGGCCAGGGACTGGCCAGGGTGTTGCGCAATAAGTATGGCCGCGACAACGTGATCATGTCAGACATCGTCAAGCCACCAAGGCACATAGCAGATGCAGGTTGGTATTCAGTGGTGGGGGATCCCTATAGAGTAGAATGAGGGTCTGATAGACTGAGAATTTGATAGAACGAGAGTCCGATAGACAGAGGGTCCAATAGACACAGGGTCCGATACACGCATTAGACGGATGGTGCGATAGATTGAGGGTTCAATGGACCGAGGATCCAATAAACTGCAGGCCCATTAAGTTGAAGGTCTGATGGTCCAAGGGCCCAATAGCCCAAGGGTCCGATAGACTGAGGGTCTGGTGGATTGAAGGTCTGGTGGATCGAGGGTCTGGTGAATCGAGGGTCCAGTGGGTCCAGTGGACCAAGGATCCAATGGACCTGGGGTCTGATAGACTGAGGGTCCAATAGGCCAATTATTTATAGACGGCATATATCTGATGGACAAAAATAATGAATTTGGGCTTCAGAGCATGAATAGTGGTTTGATATCATGTTTAATTGTTGTCCTCTTTAATTGGTAGTCCTCCCTCTGTCATTCTGTTTGCATTAATTAAAACAACCTTCAAAAGGTAGATTTTTAGGCACATAAACTATGTCCACTGTGTTTGGTCTTTCAGACCCTTGGTCTTTGGGACCCTAGATCTCTTGGACCCTCCTTCAGTGATAAGGGTGGCCAGCTTTACCAGTTTTTGTAAGAAGTCCATCAGGGAAAAGTCAGGGAATCTTGTTTCCATAAAATGCTGGGAACATTTCTCAAGATTCTAGTGGTACAATTATGCATTATGTTATTGCCATATTTCTATTCATTTTCCATGAGGTCATTAATCTATGGTGTTCTACAATATGTTGATATCCTGATTGGCATTAGCACATGGTATGTAGCACGTAGGCCATTTGTTCCAGGAAATAATGACCCATTTTATAAACTAGAGTAATGCCATAAACCACATTTCTTTCCTTTTTAAACTGCAAGTATAAAAACACTTTAAAGGACCCCTACTACCAGAAATAATTTGTAACCAGAATTAATTTGTAGCCAAAGTGGGTGATGCCATGTGACCATGCCCAGCACTCTGGCCAAAAGTCACAGTGCTGTCTGGCACAGATGTTTCCCGCTTTGTATAGATTTCACTAAATTTTAAAATTATATATTCCACTTTATGTCATATTTTATAGTTGTGAAACCAAAGTTTTCAATATTTCAAGTCAGTAATTCACAAAAATCAAAATCAAAGTTTATGAATCTCATCATTTCTTTTGTGTCTCAATCTATATCGCACTACATTTAGTGCAATGTCTCTATCACAAAAACACCATGACACTGCATGGACTACCAAACTAACGGTCATAGCCTCAGCTCATTTAAGAACATAAATCAAACCAGGTACATACATGTACAGTACATAGGAAATATCATAATGTTTAGGGCTTTCTAAATGCAAGAGTATGAAAAAATAACATACACATATGTCTGCTTACCCTTCTTTTCCCCACAGTTTGTGAATAAAATTATTTATGTTTCCAACTGCATGTATTTACATGATTAGGGGATTTTGGGCCTACCGGTAGTTAAGTAATTGAAACTTTCGTAGATGTGTTTATTCTCTATAGCTGTCTACAAATTTTATTTATTTTTTTAAATTTTTTTTATCATGTTGGTTGACTGGCTTCCTCTTGATTTTGAATTTATAACCTAGATTTTAATTTTTATTGTTTGTCTGTTTAGGACCATATTGTTTTGTTGATGTGCTGGATTTCAGAAACCTACAAGAAATTATTGTCAACGAGGGCATAGATTGGATGGTGCATTTCAGTGCTATACTTAGTGCAGTTGGTGAACAGGTAAATGTTCGTGTGTGTGTGCGTGTGTGTATGTGTGTGTGTGTGTGTGTGTGTGTGTGTTGTGTGTGTGTGTGTGTGTGTGTGCGCGTGTGTGTGTAAATGCCGCCAATCATGGACATTAATCATAATTTTTGTGTGCAAACATGGATTTTTTTTCATCCGTGGACAGTCCACAGCTTCCCTACCACATGCTAATCAATTGGAACTAAAAGAGAACGTAAATGGGACTTTGTTTTGAAAATGCGTATAGGGGAAGGGATATGTCCACAGTTGTAGGTTGTAAATCACACACATACACATTTTGTCTGTGGTTTCCAAATACAATTTAGGTGTGTTTGTCCTCCGTTGCCGAGGGTGTGTATATATGGTTGGGATGGGTCCACAGTTAGAATGTACATGTAATCAACACACACTATGCACCTTGTAGTGATGGTTTCTTTTTAAATATTTGGGTGTGTAAGTCCTCGATGTGCAGTAAAAAATGCGATCATGAAACCCAAATGGGAAGTTTCCACATTTGGCCGTCTTTACCAGTATGTGTGTGTGTGTGTGTGTGTGTGTGTGTGTGTGTGTGTGTGTGTGTGTGTGTGTGTGTGTGTGTGTGTGTGTGTGTGTGTGTGTGTCTGTCTGTGTTTGTGTGTGTGTAATGGTGTGTGTGTGTCTCTGTCTGTCTGTCTATGTATCTGTCTGTGGGATGGATGGGTATGTATGTGGGTGTGTGTTAGTGAGTGGATGGGTTGGTGGTAGTACATGTGGTTATTTGTGGCTGTGTGCGTAGCAGTGTGTATTTGTATTTTTGTGCTTGCACATGCAATGTGTGTATATAGTCTGGGTGACTGTGTCTTTAGGTAAACAGAGATATATTCATTTGTCAATAAGACAAACTGCTCTGTAAACAAAACCATCAATAGAGCCACATGTACTAGGTATTAACTGTTTTTGCTAAGGTTGTACACATATTGGATTTCACTGTTTTATCTGTATTCTAATAATATTATAAATATATTTTATTTCTTATGTTTACTATAGCATACATACACACCTGTCTCATTGAAATTTGAGCTTTTACATGTATATCAGTGACGTAATTGAATATTTGATGGTGATGTTATAGTAGAACTTTATTGCACTGTACTAAAAGTAAAAAAAAAAAATCACACAAGATTTTGTTTTGTCAAGTACCATGCACCCACTGGATTTTGTTTTGAATTCTTATGTTTAACTACTTTTTGCAAGTGATACGCAAACATTTTCATAATAATATATTTGATGATCCGCTATGGAACAGGAAGTATATAAGGCACGTTATCTTCCATACACACTCAAATAATCTTAACCCGTTGCTTACGGGAACCGGATGGCCCCTGTACAAAGTCTATGGGGATTTGCGGAATCTCGTAGTCAACGGGTTAATTGATTTCTGCAGAATAGATAAGACAAGTACAGTAATATATTTTTGTCTACCTGTACTTTGCCTTGGGGAAAAAAGTAAAATACAGCAAAAAAAATTAATCAATACTTCTGCTGGTATACTGGTAATGTAGTGCATACATACAGTAATCTAATTGCTGATCCCAAAGGCGGCACTGGGGTAAAACCTTGTGAGGGAAGGAGGCTGGGGTGTGAGAACTGTTCCACGGCCAAACTGCAAAGTGACAACGAAAAAGTGGGGTTCTTTACGCTACGAGTAACGCATTTCATGGCCAATCATCAAAACAACAAGCCCCAAAAAAGGGGGGGGGGAGTCCTCAGGTTCACCTGACATTTGTCCACAGCCAAACCATGGCCAAACAAGAAGTGGTGCCTCGCTGTTTCTATGGCGGGAAATCTTGTAAGGGGGAGGTGAAATTTCCCAAAACTACTAAACACCCCCTCCCCCTCCCTCCCCTCCCTTTCCCCCCTCCTCCCTCCCTCAACAAATAGTTTTAAAGAGATGATTTCTAAATATTTGTTTATTCCCCAATTATTCTATCTTGGCCCCAGGATGTACCCCTAGCCATAAAGGTCAACATACAGGGACTTCACAACGTGATGGAACTGGCTAAAATGTACCAGCTGAGGCTCTTCTGTCCAAGCACGATTGGGGCCTTTGGACCAGAGTCCCCGCGACATTTGACCCCCGACCTCACCATTCAGAGGCCAAGGACAATCTATGGTGTGGCGAAGGTGCATGCAGAACTTCTGGGAGAGGTAAGGGTTAAAATTTGTACTACTTGTATGGACTGGAAGATTTTGTGTTTCCCCATCTACAATGTATGCTCTGGAAACTCAGGTAAGTCAGGTTGTTGCTGAACAATATTTCCAAGATGCACAAATGTAGAAGTGATGATAGATTTTGGATTTTGTGAGCTGACAAGAAATTTCTAAAAGCACATGTTTTTGAACCTATTTCTGAAATGTGTTACTAGAATTTATGTCTCCCCCCCCCCCCTAAAAAAAAGGAAAACCTTTCGGTCAGCTTCTGCAATTTAGCAGAACCTTTAAAATATATTCATGGAATGTTTTACTAGATTACCCCCCCCCCCCCTTGTCTAAAAAATTGTATTTCTATTACATCTAATTCTGCCACACAAGAGAAACTCTTTAAACCATGTCCAACAACAACTACAATAAAACCTGTCTTAGCGGCCACTTTTGTCTAGCAGTGAACCTGCCTATAGTGGCCACTAAAATGATTCTCTTGGAAACAAATCATTCGTTAGAGAACCTATCTATAAAGGCCACATTTTGGTTTCCCTTGGGTGGCCAATACAGGCAGGTTTCACTATACAAAAACACCAAAATTGATCTCTAATCTGGTCATGACCAATAATCAGCTTCAGAGAAGAGTGAACCTTTTTCTCTACAGAAATTAGTAAACAAAATGTTTGAAAACCTTTATTATCTTGACAACAATAATTTAAAAGTAATGCTTTTTATACCCATTTTCTGGCTAGTTTATACACCAGCAATTCAGTAAGTGTTTATTTTCACTTGACCTAATTTGTCACTGTACATGTAGCTAATTATTAATTAAAAGTATTTCAGGCTGTATGTGTATTGTGACACCTGCCCCATGTTCTTTTCACATTCCTGCATTGTTTGTTGATTCCAAGATTGTTTATTCATGTTTTTTTGTTTCCTGTGGGCTATTCTTATTATTGTAATGGTTAATTATTAATCAAAAATTGAATAGGCAGGATGTTACATTAGCTGCGTTTATACGTGACAATGACCCCGAGATGACAGTAACCCCGAGGAGATAAATATTTCCCCAATATTCTACCGTCGTCTATACGTGAGCTCGGGATAAACTTTTGGGTCATTGTTATTATAATGAACCTCAGTTAGGTCTGAGATCTTTTGAATTCCTTACGCTTTCACACAAGCTCCAATCAATAGGCATTTTCATACTTTATTCAATTAAATATATGTTTTCTCTTCCTTAGCCTGGTGACGAACTATTTCTGTCACCTAATCCTATGAATACATTTTAAATACTAAAAAAGGGCAAGTTGCATACATTAGTGTCGCTATGTCTAGCAAGGCTCTGTCAATCCTTCGGCACGCTACATGTATCATATTGTCAAGAACAACTTTTGTCAGAAAGGTACGCATGAAATTTGCATGCATTATGAAACTAGTCTCTTCTCTCACGGCGGGGGGCGGGGGGGGGGGGGCACATGCACAGGTTTCAGGGAAGTATTTTTTCGTATATCAGCGGTATTCTTCTTCTTATTATTGTTTTATATTATTCTGATGGAAATTATCATTGTTAGTTAGTGGTATTGATCATCATCATCATTATCAGTATCTCCACCATCACATGACCCTCTTCCTCCTCCTCTTTCTCCTTCTCTTCCTCGTCCCATTCTTGTGATGCTAACGGGAAATGTCTGAAAATATTTGATTACAAAAAATCATAACTAACCATTTGAACAAAAAATGCGGGATTTTCAGGAAATTGTCATACGACTTTGAACGACCTTTGAAATGCACATTTGGATACGTTAACTTGTGAACAAAACACAGAATAGTATTTTAAGGCTTTGGACGAAATAGGTTTTTCTCAATATCTCTGATACACCAAAATGTCAGTTATCCCCCCTTTGGTCGGGGGGGGGGGGGGGGGCGAGTGCATGCCTGATAATCTACGTTTAATCAATTATGCCCCTTATCTCCATAAGTGATTCGATTTCTGATATGGTAGCCTGCATACTTTTTTTTCAAAATAATTATCTTTAAAATTGATTTTACCCATCTTCAGCCCAAATATGAACATGCATTAGACTATTTCATAGTGTATTCAAATTTATGGATGTTTTCTCTTCTGAAACCTAGTGCAGAGTTATTTGTCTCATCTGTTCTTATGAATAAATTTTCAATACCAAAAATGCAAATTGCATAAATAATACGTCTGGCAAGCCTCCGGCAAGCTGTCAGGTTGTTTAAGAGCAACCTTTGTCAGAATAGTATGCAAAGAATTTGCATTTATATTAAACAGTTTATGGGCAAAGCTACTAGTGCCCTGGTCTGGCTTCCAGACATTACATTAACCTGTTCTCATATTTATTTAGCATAACTGGCAATTTGAACGAAAAAGGCGGGATTTTCTGGAAATAGTTATTTGACTTTGAAAGTCCATAATTGAAATGCACATTTGGATATGTTAACTTGAAAACAAAACACTGAATAGTAATTTAAGGCTTTGAACAAAATACGTTTTGCTCAATATCTCTGAAACACAAGATGTCAGTTATCCCCTTTTGTCAAGGGGGGGGGGGGCAGTACAGGTAATAGAAATAGCTCATCACTAGGCACGGGAAGAGAAAACATCCATAGATTTAAATACACTGTAAACAGGTCTATTTTCACACAGACCGCAACAGTTAAGGGGCTCTGGCTTTAAAGGTAAATACTATGATTGGAGGTAGCCCTCAACTTGGGGGAAAACTGTTTTAGAATCAAGTGATCTATGCAAGGATTCTGCTGTGACTGTTTAGTGGGCAAACGTTGACTCGATCGTTTTAATCGAACTAAATGTATAATTGCGATTAGCAAATGTGTTGTATAGCTGGTTTTGATTAATCTCTATCAGTGAACAAGATTAGTGAAATAGTGGCTTGCGAATGCTTGATTCTCTCCAAGTAAATAAATTTAAGGCAAATCCTTCCATCCAAAATAAACACTTCAGCTAGTGTATACTTCAGGTATGTCCCAACTCATATGGTTCTGGAGGTAATTTCACGTGTTCCCAATCATCGTCCTTTAAGCTCCGAGCAATGTGTGGAGCTTACACGACAATTTGGGAATCTGAGCTATCTGGCAAGTCTTGGGACATAATCCTGAGGTTTCTCAGGGTTAGATCTTCGGAAGTAAGTCCGAATTTCATGCTCACGAATCTAGGTTTGACTCCAAATTCCTGAGACTCTAAGGGACTCCAGGACAGCCCAGAGGCTAACTTCGAACATGTAGACAACTGGGAGGTAAATCGTCAGAGGTATCCTACGTTAACTCTGAATTTGCATAATTTCGTGACGACTTTAACTCCAAATTCCTGAGACTCTAAGGAACCTGGGGTAAGCCCTGGGTTTAATTCCGAACGTGTAGACACGACTATTAAGAAGCATGACTGGGTATTAAAACACCTGTTTCATGTTCTTTTAACATTCCTATGTGTTTACAAATACTTTGTTAATTATAAAACTGTGCTAGACAAACACAAAATAATCAATCAAAATAACTCAAAGTGCATGGGTATGGAAAGATAATACACATTTCATTTAATTATGGAATACTCTTCAGTCTTCTTCCTTTTTTTTTAGATTGATGTGTATTTTGTTTTTGACATTCATGTAAAAAGGTGACACATTATGAAATTCCGGCCCAAAAATCATGTAAATGTCAGATTACATGTATCTATCTGATTCAGTACAAATGTGTATGGTTAACACAAGTACGTCATCTTGTGTGTGCCAAATCTGAATGATGGTCTTTTTGTTAAAAGGCTCAAAAGGTAACAGAAATTATGGTAGATTAGTCAAGAAAAGACTGATGCACTTGTATCCATATTTCTGCACAATTACACTTTGGATTCCCGAAAATAATAGTATGGCAGTGCTATACCATGAGACTTTATCTGTTTGAGCATGAAAGAGGAACCCTCATGAAGCAGATCGAAATGGTGGGCCATATCTCATTTCTACGTAACCTAAACTGCCGTGCTGTGTGTATTTATTCCAAGATATGTTTCGCTAAATTGGCATAATTTGTCACAAGACTTAAATATTTTCAATGTTTGCTTGTTTTGATGTTCCTTCCCCAGTATTACCATCACAAGTTTGGAGTTGATTTCCGGTCGCTACGGTTACCAGGTGTAATCTCGGGGGACACAGCACCTGGTGGTGGTACAACAGGTAGAGACGCTCTCTCAGACCTTTGTTAATCCTCTTATTATACCCCTGTTGCTAATATAAGAATCAGCATGTCGTCAGTTGGTTGGTTAATCGCTTTATGACCTGAAATTCCAGATATGTCCATATCACTTTTTGCTCTGGCAAAAAAACAAAATTTCCAAAACGTAAGCCTCAAATATGACTATGAATTAATGTGCACGTTTTTTGTCAGTCACAATAGAACATCAGAAATGTCATTCATAGAAACTTCAGCTCTTATACTTGCAAATCTAGAACTGATGGTATATAATATACTTAACAGATGTTTGAATTACAGGTATTTCATTGATTTTCTTTCACTTGACTATGCAAGCTGTCTTGACCACTAAATTTTTTTCCCAAGAAAAAAGAAGAAAATAGTTCTCAAAATTGATTTTGATTGTACATGTAAGTATTCTATTCAGTTCATGTGGTTTGAAAAACTTGAGTTTGGGATATACATCCAATATCCATATTGTGGATGAATTTTATCTTGTGACCAAATAATCCACTATATTAGATGGCTTATACAGTTAGGAAGATGATACAGTTTGCGAGGATCGTAAATGTTATATTTTCCCAACTGGTTATATTTTCCCAATTGGTGAAATGAATATATTTTTCGAATGTCTGGCGCCCTCTTACGGTTCAATTTCACCCATGCGTGTGTGTTGGCTATGGAGAAAGCTTCACCGTGCGACGCAAACTGCTGAAAGTACCTTTTCCCCTTAAAAATTGACATAATTAGTCAAACTGATATTTACCTTCCACATGGAAATAGAGAAAAAGTAACTGTCTTTCAGATTCATACAATTTTACTGGCAGGCAGTAATGATTTGGTGATATTTTTGTAACATTTGTCCATGATTTTCGGCCATCGGGGTAACTTTCAGCCAACACCATGAGATGCACGCGATGTCACTACGTGTTGTGCAATCGATAGTGCAATCGATATCATGTGATAAACTGAGCTCAGTGTCGATTTTCTTTCCTCAACACCAACACCGAACTTGAGATCACCCACTATATAAACGTAATCAAGGCCATCTAATATCGCAGATATCAACTGGTAGGGGGTGTAATGTAACAATTCTTGGACCGTCAGTGAGTTATATTTTCCCTCATGATCATATTTTCCCTCAGCGCGCCCTTGCGAAAATATAACTCCCTGACGGTCCAAAGAATGTGATATTACACCCTGTACCAGTCAATATCTGTATAGTAACGCAGACTAAAAGGCAGGGAGTCTCTTTTGCACCCATCCAGCAGCACAACAT
>JZLH01S0140891.1:45254-61534 GCA_001188425.1 Eucidaris tribuloides
GACTGTTAGCCTATTTCGTTTCAAACTATATGAATTTTAGAAGAAAGAGTTACAAATATCATGTGCACCGTACAAGCGGTGATCCAATTTTTCGCAGTTTCCGCTCGTTCTGGCGTCGTAATTTTGATATAGAACCTGTTTATTAAATGTTTGCCTATCACCATCACAGTATCTCAAGTGTGTCCACCATTGTCCACCACAGTAAATCGAGATAATTTGTCATACAAATTTTGGCAGTTTCTGTTTTACTTGTCTATTACTGTGGCTTGTGGACCATAGGAGAAATATGCAATTAGATATCAGCCCAACGTGAAACACATTAGTTGCAAAAAAATTTCCCTTTTTCTGGTGCGCAGTGTCATTATGTAATCAAGTATCACTCTCTTTGAAAAGACACCTGGTCAGTATATTTAAAATGCACATAATCATGAAGCGGCGGTCGTGATACCATCAAAGAAGTATTCTCCGTTCTCAGTCCATTTCTAGTAGGGTCCATGGTTGTTCCATAAGCCCATTTGAAGTAATAGAATGGATTTTGGATAGATCTTGTAATTTCCAATTTAACTTTCACGTCTCTCTCGAGTGCAATATAAAATCCATATTTTATGTGTCATGGGTATCTTGATAATGCCATGGACAAATCCATGGTCCCTATACATGTAGGCTATACGTTAATGTACTAGCATGTACCAATACAGTACTGTTATCTGCTATCACATGCTTTATATAGCTGAATTTCATCATCAAAACATCATCATCAACATCTTCATTTCAAAAGTCATCCTAGTACATGCAAAAGCAGTAGCAAATTTGTTTAAGTTGTCTTTTTAAATTATATAGACAGATTTTATTCAACATGTAAGAAAACAGATGAAATCAGTTTCATCAAACTTGAGTAGGTTTTTGTCAAGCCACTGATGTGAAGCAAGACTATTATGGATCCTTAGTTGTGTCCATCCATTTGTCCATCCGTCAGTAACGCTTATGTAACTTGAATAACTTTGGGAATATTTGCCCATTTGTTACCAAACTTGGATGGTAGATGTCATACAGGGACCTCAATGTTATTTGGGGATCAAACTAAGGTCGAATGAGGTCAAATTTCAAAATGTACGTAGAATGATTTCATGCAAATAGGGGGAGAAACATTATGGCTGCTGCCTAAAACTATTAATAATATCTTGCAACTCCTATTTTGGCTCTAGTGTCAGTGGGCTTGTTAAAATGTTTTGACTATTTCATGGAAGATTGCACTTCAACTGGCTGTATATATTGCACAAATTTATAAATGAGCAAAATTACACCCGTCCTCTTCATGTCATCTGCCTTAGTAGAATAACAAATCACGCAGTAGTAGAGCATCCGTGCAAAAGGCGAACATGAGCTGATGTACATTTATGTGTGTTCAAAATGTTTGATTTCTAAATAAAGTCTCAAGATCTGTGAAAAGTACTGGGAAAACGTAAATTAAGTTCCAATTAGCTGATCGATTGGTTAGCTTAGAGGAATGGGCAAGGAACTTCATTTGCATTCATACCCGTTTCCAAAGAGTTTAATAATGGTTCAAAGAAAATACTTTTTAAGTCAGGCTATGCATTGAAATGCATCCTCGTACATTGTATATTATGCAGAATGGTGTACTGTACATGTAGAATGTGAGAAAATTCTACATTTCTTGTGTCGGTGAATTTGTACAAAGAAACTTTGCCTTTGATGTGAATAGATGTTGCATCTGTGACAAGTGTTTGCCAGTTTGTTAGTTTGACTTATGTTTTCTGTTTAAGAAAATATCATTTGAAAATAGATGTTTGACATTTATTTTTGTGGCTGAAAAAAATTGATATGATACTGAAAAATGATTATTTATTCCATTCATTTATTTATTTATTTATTTATTTATTTATTTATTTATTTATTTGTTTATTTATTTATCTATTTATTTATTTATTAATTCAATTGATTAATTTATTTATTTATGAGTTTATTTTTTGTATTTGTTCATTTATTTTGTTTTTTTACTTATTTGTTATTTTTATATGTTTACTCATTTATTTCATTTTGTTTTTGTTTATTTATTGGTAGTTAGTATGGGAGTTATTGTGCCAAATTGTGAAATATTCTTGATATTCTAGCCAGAGTATTACAGGGCTGATGTATAAGAAGGCTGAGATCTGCATGTATTCTTCTCATAGATTCTAAATTTTGCAATGCATTTATAGGAAGAGACTTTTTACCTGGAGTAGTAGTATACTGTATTTATTGTATCATTGTAGAGGCTGTATTTTCCTAGAATTTGACGTTTCACTCGTGTTATTTAAGAAGAAACATCAATCATGTCTATTACTATAGGAATAATTTGTTCCTGAAATGACAGTTATTGCAATCCATATGAACATGGATGTATAAATGAAGAAAAATATTACATTCACTGTTCCATACCATGATATTAAACTGAACTGACAATATAATCTCTGAGATGTAAACATAATTTTCCCTTGATATATTATATATTTATATATAATATGTTGTTTTCATATTCATGAAAGAATATTTCCAAACCTTTTACACTTCTTGCATGGAAAATACACATTATTCTGTTGATGACAGTGGACAAAGTGATTTCGGGATAATACATGTACATGTTCTGTGAAAATCAAGTTGTTTCAACTTTTGACATTTTTAAGTATTGTGAGCATATTCTGTATTTTATTTCTGGTCAACCTAGTTTCAGAAAGTATATTTCAGTAACATCTCATAATCTATTTTAAAATATGGTAGCTCTGAATAAGAGCACATGTAGCATTTTGATGTAATAACTGAGGTTTCAACAAGAAAGCCCTCAAAATGTACTGGAAAAGACTAACATAATAGACATAGAATATTTCATTTATTGACAGAATGTGAATGGGGCAGGTACACGCTACTTTGTTTCCATGTATGACATCAAAATTGGGATGTTAGATGTTTTAAATTACAGAGGCTGTATTATCATCAGCCTTGGGAAAATATCACTGTTGATCTAGCTATATAGTGATTGAGTGCAAATGTTTAATATTTTGTAAGTTGTGTATTTTGTACATGTATGTCTCTTGTTGTCTATAGTTACAAGTTGCAGACCTGTATGGTCAAAAACAATTTCACAGTTAGCTTAATATGTTTGTTTTTGTGTAATTGATATATGTACTTGTTCACCATAGAATGAAGCATAATTTTTCGCACACCACGGCAACTGCATGCATTTCAGTTGGTTCTTGTGATTTATTACTTTTTTAAAGGAAAAATGATCAATATTTCTTTGATACAATGACAATTGTAAATTGCAGCTTCAGTTTCAAAAAGAGTTGTACAATATACATGTGGTGTATGACAGTATGTGTTCATCGTTCCAAGTTTTTTCTTCTTGATTTTGTAATATTCTTTGTTTTTTATGTATGTAATAATATCTGGTCTTAAAAGTGTGTGTTTGATTGTGGCTGATTTCACAGTAACAAGCCATACATGTGTATACACCAAGTGAATATAATTGTGGATGTATTATGAATGGGGAGTTAAAATGCATATTTTTATTTTTGTGTAGGTTGATGTGATTTGGGGGATACATTTAATGGCCCAGCTGTATTCTAGAAATTTTAAAGTGTTAATTATTTTTATTTTATTTAGGTTAATGTGATTTGGGGGATACATTTAATGGGCCACTTGTATTCTAGAAATTTTAAAGTGTGAAACACTGGTATATGTATGTCAAATTTATTATTTAACCAATTATGAATAAATGTATTAACACTGAATATGGAAGAAAACTAAATTGCTATTGATTATCTACATGATGATGATGATAGCTTTGCAGCTGACTTTTTACCCACCCAGAGGTTCTGAAAATTAATATGTCATGCAGCTGTCAGTAGTGACTCCAAAATTGCAAGTAGTACTAAGGAGGAGTTTGTCCCTCCCGCCCCCCCCCCAAAAAAAAATAGAGCATTTAACAGCTTATTTGAGTATATTTTTTGCCATGGTCTGCCTTTATCAGATATTGCATTACCACAGTCATATATCCCCCATACTTCTGAACCCATCGCAGGCATGTTTTAATTCTAATTATTTTAAATCTTGCCGCAAAGTATCTCGCATTGATTCCACTTCCTTTGTACAGAAGCTCTCAAATATTCATCAAGCAGGCTCATTTTTGTATTTGAGTAGTCGTTCACACATTGCAATTTTACAGAGGGAAATTGTATTATAATTTCTGAAGTACATTTTGTAAATGTAAATACTGTACAATTACATGTTCAAAAATTATACAGCATTAGAATGTTTGAATAATTCTTTGGAAATGAATGATGTCATTATATTTTTCTCTGAGAAATGGTTTGCATTTGCAGTTGAATTGTATGTATTTTTGTTTTATCGTATCTCCTAGTACGGGTTGTGTATGATGTACAGCAATTTTATTTTGGTCTTAATAGTACTTGTTAAAGGTAAATGACATGATTGGGGGTAGTCCTGAACTTGGGCTGTAACTACTCTAGAATCAAGTAAACTATGCAAGGATTCTCCTGTGAAAATCTTGTAGTCAAACGTTGACTCATTCTGAAATAAACAATGTCAATATCACTCGTAGCATGGAAACCTGCTGTGTGGCTCTCTATGGGGCTTATTTTTATCGTCCACGGATAAAATTAAGATACTCCTATGTTTATGCTTGATTCTCCTTAAGTAAACAAATTACAGACAAACTCTCAGGTGGGAGATCCACTCCTGCTAGTGTATAGTTGGTATATATTCCAACTCATTTGGTTCTTGAGGCATTTTCAAGTGTTCCCAATCATGTCACTTACCTTTAATGACACCAGTATGAAATTACACTTCTGGCGCTTGTTACACACGAGCATATGAGTTCAAATTTCTAGATGACTCCACTACCCCTAAAAAATAATACAAGCAAGCAAACAAATACGCACCACCACAAAAATGCGAGGAAATACTGCAATTCCTTTCAAATAGTCAAGATTAAAAATCAGGGTTACAGAGTTCATTGAAAAACCTGGAAAGTTATTGAGGGATAAATTCCTGTGAAAAGTCAAGGAAAGTGAGGGTCGTTTATAGCTAGGTCAGCTTGCATTGTATTTGTTGAAACCCACTGTAAAGTGGTACTTATATGGTCAAGGAAAATCTTGTTAGGTCATAGAATTTGGGTCCCAAATTTTTATGGGGTCATTTTTCCATGTGTATTCACTAGAGTGCTAAAATGAGGCTGATATTTTACAATTGACGAAAAAACTTCGCAACAGAATTTCTTCTATAAATATACTGTAACTACTTCTGCTGATTCCCTCCCAAAGACTTTACATGTATATGCTTCTAAGAAAAATTGCTACCTTGAGTGTGCAATGTACATGACATGTCATCTTGCACCCCTACAGCAAGATAATAGTTTAGCCTATTTGTATGCGTACGTGATACATGTGGAAGAAACTATTATCGATATAGGGATGTCAAATGTTGATTTGTCAACTACAGAACACTTTTTTTTTTTAAATCAAATCTTTCCATGATATACAATTGTTTACAAAAGTTGAAGTTAATTTAATTTGCATCATGTATTTCCATTTTAATTTTGTGTATAACTTCTGAAGAAACCTTCATATAAGTTATAGGCCTATTAAAAGTATGTTTTATTTATATTTTAAATATTTTAGTTTTAATAATATTAAAACTCTATTCTGACAGCAAATTACACAAATAATATCGGTCTTCTTGCACCTGGATATTACATTATTTCTTTTATTATTTATTTTTACATCCCTACTTGTATTTGCGTGAGCCTATTTAACTCTTACGACAGACAAATGGTAAATGGTGAACCCAATCAGAATCTGAATCAGATGATAATACAGAGTGGTCCAGAAAAAAATGGAACAGTCACATGTAGTAAATTTCCCAAATTAATTGCTCATCTGTGAACTCAACTTCATTGATAGCATTTTTTTTCATTGAGGAGAATCATACCAAGATCGTCCAGTGGGTACTTCTACATTTTAGGGTCGTTTTTGTGAACTATTATAAATTTGGTGTGCATGTGCCAGTCTACATGTACGTGATTAATAGGACGCCTCATAACTGATATACCGCTAAAAAAGCTGAAATACGCCGCTTTGCAAAATTGTCTCGAAAATGAGAACTACTGAACAAATATTGATGATATAAGTGTAGTACTGCTCAGAAAAGAACACGCTATCAGATGAATGAGAAAATAGTAATTTCTTTTGGGTAATAAAGGAGAAATAAAAAAATCTCCATATTTGATCAGTTTAGTGTTTTGTCTTTTTGTGGGCCACACTGTATATAATTTTTGGAAAAGCATGATATCTAGTAGTAGTTTTTCCTGAATTCTGTATACAATAAAACTCCACCAGATCCAATGTGTATTCAGAATGTAATACATTAATGTATATTGATATCCTTATCTTGCAATTTACCGATTAATTTGAGTATGAGGTGGTTGTGTATGCACTTTTAATTTGCAACATTGACATTTTAAGACTTGAATAAATTCTATCAGAATACTGTGCTATAACAATATGGACATGGTCACATAGGTGATGGGAATAAAAAAAAAGTACAGTGTAAAAAAAAGTGTTTCCAGTTCATTTATTTGAGTATTGATAGTGTGTGTGTGTGTGTGTGGGTGGGGGGGTATTAAGTAGGGGCAGGTACATGTGTGTGGATTTGCCATTTGAATTTGTGTTTACATGGGTCTATGTGATGGTGTATATGGGTATTTGTGTGTGTGCATTGGTAAATGGGCAAGTTTATGAGTGTTTGTGTGTGTGCATGTGTGTGTGTGCATGGGTATATGTCTTTCCTTTCCCACCCAATCAAACACATTCTCTCTCTCTCTCTCTCCTCTCTCACACACACACACACACACACACACACACACACACACACACACACACACACACACACACCACCACCACACACACACCACACACACCCCACCCACCACACACACACACACACACACACACACACACACCCACTCACTATACAATGAGATATAAAAGAATTCAATCTAATGCTTGATGGGATATGTATTTCATGAAAGAATTTTATTCTTTACTCCTGTCGTAACACATCTATGATCTACAATATTTCGAGTCAATAATGCCATTCAGTAAATACTTCACATTCTTTGTTAAATACACTGTACTATTCAAGTTATACAGTTTCAAAGATGTTAATTAGAATCATTTGTTTAAAATTATATGAATTCACAAGTAAATGTAATGTAGTGTATGAACTCTTAACCTTTCTCTATTTCACATTAAAATATATGTTAACATACTAAATTTCAGAAAAAAAAATTGCAGCACTTGATAACTTTGAAACAATTTTATAACAATTGAAATGATTTCCTGAAATTCCTTCTCATAAAAATCTGTATGCACCACTAGACAGGATAACTTATTTATAGTTGGCAGAAGATTTAAAAAAAAATATTTAAAAACAACACATAAAAAGACAAAAAAAAAAAAAATCTATGATAAAAGATACTACTATCTAGTATGGCATCACTCACAGCAGCATTTAAGTTCAAATAAATTACACAAATATTTTTATTAGACATTGAATTGCAATTGGTTAATATGACTTATCACAATTGCATTACTGCAGACAGCATCATCTTTATATTATCTTTTAACATGTTAAACATTTTATAGAGGTGCCAAATTGAGCAACTTTAGGAGCAAAGTGTGTCAAAAATTCAAATGGCTGTAACATTTTACACAAGCGCTAAGGAGTAAACTGTTGCATTCAAAAGTGGCAGACAGAAGTATAGGCCTACCCGTTCTTAAAATGGAATTTGATTAAAGGGCCACTGTATAACAAGTGTTCCAGTTTAAAAAATCGAGCTGCATGATTCCCCATGCTACCAGTGTCTCTGACAGGTCTAAAAGATGAAGGCCCTGAATAAAATTGAGTTTAAAACGATCAGTAAGTGCTTTAAACAGTAAAATCATTGAGAGACCATTCCAGCTTCCCCATAGACTGCCTGGTTGCAGAAATTCTATCCCGTAGAAATTAATGTGCCAATTTGAATCTGCACAATTGTACTAGTGACAGCATAACTGTCCCAAACTTTGTGATCTAAAGGTGTTTAGTTTGTCCATCCAAACACTACCAGATATGTCAGGAAAGCAAGGTTTGACAATTTTTTAAAATAAGGCTCCACACTGTTATATAGTGTCTTTAAAAGGCAGTCACCTGACGTCAAGTTGGTTTTAATACAAGCAGAAAAATGAGAGAAACATATTAATGAAAGTTTGGCAAAAATATACCAAAGAGTAACAGAGTTATGAAGTTTCAAAGTTTCAATTTTGTGATGTCATATGCGAGCAGCTCCCCATATGTCATGTAATATAAATTCCATAAATTGTCATTTTTTAATGGAACATGATAATTGAATGGGGTTTTTTTCATAGAAGCCTGTATGGAATAATGTTTCTGATAATATATCGAATGCACAGGTAAAATCATTTTCAAATTTCTGAGAAAACAGCACTTTATGGAATTTATATCACATGACATACGGGGAGCTGCTCGCATGTGACGTCACAAATTTAAAACTTTAAAATTCCATAACTCTGTTATTCTTTGATGGATTTTTGTCAAACCTTCGTTAATATGTTTTCTCTCCTTGTTCTGCTTTTATTAAAACCAACTTGACATCAGGGTGAACCTTGCCTTAAATGTTGTGAATAATCTGGTTGCAATGACTTTTGTGAAGTTATTTCTTTTGATTCAATTACATCAATGACATGTTAAAAGTTCATATAATCTTTGTACAATAAATCCTGTTACTTTATTTGCAGTTATTTCAATTTGCCTACAGATGGTCCCATGCATATACCAAAACAAATAAATTTAATATTACACTAATGAGCATGACTCTTGAATAAGATAATTTCTTGGGAAATTTAAATATCACATCAGTACAGTATTTAGATGCATGAACATCATCAATATTACCTATTATTCACAAGCACCCAACCTCTATTTTTGGTAACTATGGTAACAACGTTTTATTTTAAGATTTACTACATAAATATAACCACTTTTCTTTGGCTTACAGTTTTTCATACAACCTTTTTAACAGTCATGCATTTAATGCAATTAATAATTATTCTCTGCATTGCATTGTAAAAAATGATTACACAATATTTCATATAATTATAAACTGAAACATATTTCATTACAGTAAAAAGAATTTCCCTCAAATCCTAATGATAAATGTCAATTCAGCAACTACAGTTACTCATAAAACAAGAGCCCCGGGGGGCACGACGCTCACCTGAGGTCTCGCAAACTCTCTATGGTGCCCATAGAAAAAACATCAGCTATATGTATAGTTTTGGCCCTTGGAGCCTGATATCTAGGCACCCACGTAGCCAAATGAACCAGTTGGAAAACTTTGCATCCCCTTGCCATACACGTATAGCTGATTTTGCCAAGTTTAATTAAATTCTGACATCCAGTTTTATAAAAACAAGGCACGCCCTAGTATCTTAACATTTGACTTTTGACCTACTTATTTGACCTTGACCCCAATTTAACATTGAAGTCACTATACATGTAGCATTTACCATCCAAGTTAGTCACAAATGGGCCAATAACAACCAAAGAAGAAACATTTAACTTCATTTGACCTTTGACCTACATATGTGACCTTTGACCCCCAAATTACATTGAGGTCCCTGTCACGCATCTACCACCCAAGTTTGGTTACAAATGGGCTTGTGGTTAGAAAGTTACCTAGTTTGGGCCCTTATGGGCCCTGCCCCCTGGGCCCCCAGGGGGCCCTGGTGTACCATTCCAGGAACCCTCTATCCCCTCCCCCTGAGGATCATTCCCACCAAGTTTGGTCTAAATCCATTGATGTGAAGGTGAATTATTCCCATAGGGCCCCATCCCAAACTTTTGCCCCCTTTAGGGGCCAAACCGGGCCACACTGGGCATTGTCATGAGGAACATTAATTTAGCACATATAGAGGTATCTACACACAAAGTGGCTTACCTTAACTATTTCTGGATCTAGAGAAGAAGATGTTTGAAAAGTACCTACTTTTGGCCCTTTAGGGCCCTGCCCCTGGGCCCCCAGGGGGGGCAGGTGGACTAGTTGAGGACCCTTGAATCCCCACCCCCTAAAGATCATTCCTGCCAAGTTTGGGCCAAATCCAATCATGCATTTTGAAGGAGAAGCTGAAAATGTGTAAAAGTTTACGCACGACGAACGACGCACGACGAACGACGCACGACGCACGACGGACGACGGACGAAAAGCGATCGCAATAGCTCACTCGAGCCTTTGGCTCCGGTGAGCTAAAAATGACTTGTTCTAAATACACATACTACTACCCAAACAACAACATTATTCATAATGTGCACATATCCAACACCCTGGAAAATTCTCAATGCTCAAAAATACTTATTGATACAATGGTCAAGCTTAAACAAGATTTAAGCTATACATGTATATCATTTCCAGCCACACCCAGAACCAATATATATATTTTGTTAGGCTTGTTGGAATATTGCTTGCTATGGGGACTCCAGATTAGGATAAGTATCCTCAGGACAATTACCCCCTAGGTTTCAGGAACAGTGAATCCCCTCTCCCTATGCATCATATTTGCCATGTTTGGTCTAAATCCAATCATGCGCTTTAAAGGAAAAGACAAAAATTTGATATTATTACACACAACGAACGACAAACAACAGACAAAAAGTGATCCGCTCAGGTGAGCTAAAAATCCCTAAACGTGGGGTTACTTTTTCTTCTTGAAAGTGACGTAATACTTTGTGCTAGAAAATCCCTACACATAGGCCTATTTTGTCCAGAAAAACTCATATTTTGCTCTACAAATTGTACAAGTTTAGTAATACATACTTAATAGCTTCTCCTCCCTTCATTATCTACACTTCCATTTCAATGGAACACCACTTTTTTTCCAATACTCTGATATAATTCAAATAATTAACCAACTTTATTCATTGTACGTAAAAGTGCATGAGCAGCATATTGTAATATGAGTGCAGCCTCGAGTCAGAAAAAACAATAAATACCATAATGAATCTAAGAGTAAAACAAAATAAAAGATTTGTTCAGACAATAAGACTTTAGGAAGTTAGATTTGGAAGATAAATACACACAGTATCAACACCTACTGTACCACAAAATTAAAATTCTACATATCATGCGTAATAGTCATTTTAATCTAACTGTAAATCTATTACCAACTTTCTCTACACTAGATTTTATTTCAGTTTATGATTGTCACTCTTGCAGTGATTTTTATCAGAGAGTTATGCATGTGTCACTTGCACTCCCAGCCCCTGGGTAGTCGGGCCACTGTGGGAAAGTCGGTCTTCCGCCATTTTGATTTCTGATCGGGTACCCCGCAGGTAACCCCGGGAGCAGTTTTCAAGCCACCACAAATGTCCCCAACATCTTTCCTGCTCTTGTCCCTGGCTATTCTTTTTAGTTCCCAACTCCCCGGCAGAAAGTAACATTAAAAAATCCACAAAAATATCCCTTCCAGAGAAGATTTATCAGTTCTTATCTGTCAGGTCTGCAGTGATGTAATGTGATTAGGCGACTCCTGAGGCAAGAGCCTGGGCATGGGCTCACTGCTTACCTCCCAAGACCATAAGTGACTGACACCTTGTGTCAAAAACAGATGGTAAAACAGTTTGTGTATGTGAGTAGTCCCAGCCTTATCTGATCACTGTAATGCGATCTTTACATTGGCTTAGTTCTTAGATACAATGCAGTGTGAAGTTAAATGGACTATCAGGAGTTTTGAAGAATCTATGTCAGAAAACAAGGAGATAAGTTAAAGCCCCAAACCGTTAATCGTTCAGACCATCCGCTTTGCGGATGGCTTATGACTTCCCTGCCGACAGGGGCATATCAAGCCACCAAATTCCCCACTCTGTCATGGCTACTTCCCTGCAGTGCCCCCTGGGTACCCAGGGACCTGGAGTGTAAATGACACCTGCATTACAAATAGTTATAAACCCTGACACTGTTGTCATCCAGCATAGCTTGGTGGTATTTGGAGCTTGCTTCCGCCACGTTTATATACAGAAAGTACAGCACAAATTATGCAAATACCATGCAATACATACTTGTACAATATGAGGAAGACACTACAAATGCAAATGTGGGTCCCTAAAATTATGTCCTTTGAATACAGGCAGATCAGTTAAAACCTGAGTGAGTGTAAACTTGTCTATTCATAAATATTTTTCAATTACTTTTAATCAAAAATGCAAAGACGCTTGCTGTTTCCAGAACTAGTTGACACTACAAGTTTGCTGTTTCTGTTCGGTAGGCCACACCAGTGCTCCAAAATTGAGGTAATCATGCACACATCAAGTGCATTGCTTTTTGGTCATGAATTATATTTCAAGTTAAACAATGCCCTTTTGTATCATATGAAACATTAGTCATATGGACACAACATGCTCACCACAATTAGAATTAAGGCAGCCCATTATAATACACCTTACACAGAATCATCAGACCTTTTTATATATCACCAAAACAAAGGATACTTCTCCTCATATGCCAAGACACAGCAAGAATGTATCATTTAGACATTTCATGTGTCTCAATTTTTACTTAAAATGATAATCTCACACAATCTTTCCATGGACGAATCCATATTCCATTTTCAAAATCTGAATAGACCAAATATCCAATTGACCCTTTTATCACATGGTTATGGAAGATGTTATCATTTGTATCCCAAACATACATACAAAGATAAGAGAAGATATTTCACTTGAGGTGCACCATCAAGTACTAAGGGATTGGTTATTCAGAGTCTTAACATATTTTTTTCAGTTATTCTAATGAGATGTATTAATAGTAATGCTTGAACGGCACACTGAGCACACAAATAAAATGTTTTAACGATAAAAGATGTTTGAATGGATGTAATCATTTAAGTGGAAGTTTCAGCAGAAATTAATGTGAATTCAGAGAAAGCAGAATTTTTGAAAATGGCAACATTAATTTGTCAAAACTTTGAGTACATTGGGATAAGCCATTCATATTTTGCCCATATATATGAAAACTCTTCTGAAACACATCTTGTCACTGCAGGACAACTGTCCAATAACTTTTATAATACATTATCATATTTTTTTTTTCATGAACATTTCAAATTTCAGATGACTCTGAATAACTTTCAGAAAGAACAAGGTTAATTGTCTTATTGCTAGCCAGGAAAAAATAATAATATTTCTGAAAATGTGTATTCAAAGACAATGGAGGGTTATTCTGCAACGGCTTTACAGATTCTAGCAAATTTCCATCTAAAGTTACATATTGATTTAATCAAAACTGTGAAAACTTGTATCTCTTGAATGGATTATCCAAATCTGCTCAAATATTTACCATTGTGTTTAAAGAATTTATCTGCATTAACTAAATCCACATTAATGTTAGAGGAAACTTAATTTCCTTTAAGTCTACTTTTGTTCAGATCACTGCTAAGTTTTTCAAGCATCTTTCTGTGAGCTGGTCCCGACCACAATCCCGTGAAGACTTCTCTCTCGCGCTTCAACGCTTTATCGATTGGCAGTTCGCTGGCTGCCTGAACCAGTTTCTTTGTGGCATGCACAACTTGCGTCGGAGCCCTGGTGTAGGTTTGCAACCAATCGAGGGCGCTGCCTACGATATCGTCTGCCTCCTGTGGTATAACGTCGTCGATAAGTCCCATATCGACCGCATCCTTTGGCAAGATCGTCTCCGCTCCTGCCAAGAGTCTTAGCGCCCTCTGTGGTCCGACTAGGCGCACCAGGCGAGTACCGCCACCCCACCCCGGCGAGACGCCCAACTTTGCTTGCTTGAACATCAGCTTGGCATTCTCTGTCATCAGCCGAAAATCGCATGCCGTGATTAATTCGGCACCACCACCGATGGCTTGACCTGTCACGAGTGCCACGCTCAGGAGGGGCAGTCGCTGTAACCGAGACATTGTATTCTGCATGTACAGACACATCATGGCGCCAGCTTGTGGACCGTCGAGGGCACGAACCAGCTCAACATCTGCCCCTGCACAGAAGTGGGGACTATTTAAATCACCGTGGAGAACGAGACCTTTTCCACCTTGCCACGATTCCAACTCCGATACAATATCGGATAGATCGACCATCATACTACCTGCAGGACAAAGTATGAAAACACATAATTCTCCAACAATTACTCAATAAATAATACCTTACCACTTTTATTTACTTAAATTAATATAACAAAATTATCTTTACAGATGGTCTACCGATTTACAATTCGTACAAACATTTAAGCATTTGGTTCTATGAAACAAAGCTTTAGTCACAAAACATCAGTCAATACAAGTCTGTTACAGTGTTAGTGAAGTTAGGTACAAAATCTGTGATGGTTTCGAAAAAAAAGTGTCAAGTGATGTATATCTCCGTTGATATATCACAAAGTTTTATCTCACCACTCATCTCTCAAGGAAAAGTAAATAATTCAACTTATGCTCATAAGTTACACAAATTTCAATCAATCTCCTCTTGGAAAAAAGTGTACTGACACTGCAGAATACAGACGCTTTCAGCTTTCCACTTTTCTCTTTTGTTAACATATTTTTTGTAACTTTACAATAAAATCAGAGACACATTGTGGAAGCCCAATTAAAAAAATTATCAAACTTTGGTGGTGTTCAAATGGACAAATAAACACACTAGCTTGAACACAAACCTTTACACTATTTTGCTGTCACTAAAAAAGTACAAATAAGTATTTGCACATAAATTGATGTATCTTTGGACAAAAATTCCATAAGACAGCAGTCTAAGGGAGAAAATACAATGGTTGCTCATGATTTTAAATGCACTCATGATCATTTTGAACTGCAGTGATTTCAGGAATTCATTTTCAAACATTATGAGAGTGGCATGGAGGATTATTTAGCTAAGAATTTTGAAACTGAAACAATTTTAACCAGGGCTGGAACTTCACAATTTATTTTAGCCAGTCTCAATAATCAGCATCTCCAAAAATTTTACCTGCCAGCAGGTCAGATAACTTTCCATTTTTGCCTGCCTGATGCCAAAATCACCCGCCATGGGCGGGCAGGCAGGTGTTAATGTCCAGTCCTGCTTTTAACCTGTTGGCTACGGGAACCAGATACTCGTATTGGGAGTTTTAGAATCTTGGAGGCATTGGGTTACAAGTAATAATGCTGTACCTGTCATTGCATTCGCTCGGTCGGGATTACTGATTACGACCCTAGCGATCCCCGTCTCCTCGTCCTTGAGTAAATCCACGTCACCACCGCGTATCGACTTCAAACTCAACCTTTCCATCTTCTCGTTGAAGACCCAGTGGGGGACGGACGTATCGGTCAGGATGAGGCTCTGGTCCAGCCGGTGACTAGGGGTCGTCTCGGCCAGGTTGATGCCAGAGTGCGTCGCTTCCGTCTTGTAGGGGGTCGTGGAGCCGCGACTGCTGTAAGTCCGCGACAGCGGGAATGCGAGCCTCAGTAGGGGTCTCATGATGATCTGTGATTAAAAACTGTGAATTTAGTAGATCTAAATAGGAGTAATACTGGAAAAGTGATTTTTTTTTTCTCGTTGGGGGGGGGGGGTGTCAAGATTTCCTCCTGCACTAACCAAGTAATCCAAATAAACTAACAGATCTCATGTTGGATCTAATTTAAGTGTAATCTTCCAACACTGTGAAGCAGAAGCGTGCAAATTGTATGCACTGTGGGCCTGTAAATCTGCGAACCCTACAGTTCACACAGAAAAATTACACTTAATTCAACAAAAAGTTACCAAATTATGTTTCTCATATAATGATGCACATCTGAGGAATAATACTGCATGAAAATTGTACGGAAAAACTCACTTTTAGTATATTTTTGAAGATGATTTTGTCAATGTGTCACCGACTCGGTCGCGTAAAACGATGTCCTAAATCTGCACACATGTGCATTGGCTATGTAACTTTGCACGGAGCGGTGATTTTCGCGAGCGCCATCAACAAATTTCAAATTTCGAGAAACTGCGCAAATATTTTTCGAAAAACAGCGGCGTATCGTGAATGAATCTTTAATTTACTATACGTTTGGAACAATTAAATGATGATTTGAGTGTGAATTTGTGGTTTTGCAGATTTAGGACCCACGCAGATTTAGATCTAGGGCACTTGACCTAGACCGACGGGGTCTGTCCGTTTTCTT
>JZLH01S0140893.1:0-12928 GCA_001188425.1 Eucidaris tribuloides
GTCAGTAGTTATTTCCTTTCCCGATACTGAGCGCTCTTTGAAATTAACTCCGCACGCACGGGATTCAGGGTCATTGGGTTCAATTCAGGATCCTTATTCTTGGCATAAGAGACACACTTCTTCTATGCATAGACGGTGTAAATGACTTGCACGACCTAAGAGGTTTATTGTATTGAGTAACAAGATTAGGAGGGATTAGTTAATCCCTACTTATTGTTCCTATTACATTTATTGATCAGTACAAATTGGCAAACTTGGCAAGGAAAGAGCCAACTGATCGAAAAGCAGACATTTCAATTTCAATTTTGTTTTATTTATCATTCAACTGTGTAAAAGTATTTTACACATTTACACAATTATTTCAAAATGACAACTTTGTACAATAAAACAGGAATCAAAGTGAAAAGCAAATAATGCTTGAAAGAAAATAAGATCCCCTTTAATATTTTTTTTGTCTCAACCTAACCACACAAAAAAAAATATGGTATCACCAATGGGAGGAAATTTACATACTCCTACCCCTCCCTCCACCCTGCCACCTGCCCCTGCGATGCAGGGGCTAATCAACTTAGTTTGGGGCTTGCAGGAATTCAGTTTACACTAATTATGATATGGCAGTCAGATCGTGTTGTAGGTCTATGGTCAGACTGAATCATAATGTGTGCTACAAGGCAACACACAAAGTGCTGCAAATTACATTGTCCAGCTTCTTATTCTCGATATACTGCAGCCTATACTGACTTCAGTCAACATTAATTGATGGTTTAAAGGCATTGTATTTAAATGTCTCCAATAAAAAAAAGCCACAAGATTTCCCATGCTACCATTGTCTCTGATACGGTTTAAAAATGAAACCCTGAAAATGTTCAGTTCAAAACGATCATTAAACTATGCTCTTAAAAACTGAAAATCTTTGAGCTACATACATGTACTTGTACCATTCCAATTTCCCCCATAGCCTGCTGTGTTGCAGAATTTTCATCAGCCGAGAAAAAAAAATTACTATGTGCCAATTTTTATCCGTTTACGAGTGTTATCGTAACTGTCTGAAGTTTTGTGTTCTTGAGTGTTTATTTGTCCATTCTGAAAACATATATGTCAGATAGCAAAGTTCAACAATTTTTTTAAATGGGGCTTCCACAATGTTAATAGTCTTTAACTTTAAGAGCTCATCAAAAATAACCATGCACTCTAAATCAATGCTGTCCAGCAGAAAGGTGTTACAGCAATATGGACAGCAATACGGACATCAACACAGTAATTTTGCCAGACACGTATCGCAGTGATTCTAATCCACATCCATCCTCTCTAATAACCTGCTCTGAAATAAGGTGCATTAGAGCACAATAACAGATGTTTTCACAGAGCACAAAATGCATTATACTCTCCAGCTTCAGTGCTACACATATTGAATCATCAGCTAACATTGAATTGATGTATGAATGTAATATGCCTGTAGCAATCAGATCCATCTAACAAGTAAAAATAATTACAAGTTTTAATTATAAATGCACATGTATCTTCATTTTGTTCAGTATGCTATAATGTAGCACAGTTATTGCCATGACATGATGTATTGTCATACTTGTTTAATCACGTGCTGGCTGTTAAACAGATTATGGTGATAGGGAAAATAATATATCTCCATTTAATACTGGAGCAACATGTCAGTGACCGATTTCGCCTATTTTGAGGTAGTAATTGAGAGCAGGTCATGTCCAAGGTATTTAATGATAGATTAATTTGAAACGTATCAAATTATCCAACTTTTTAATGCTGCTAAACAATTCCTAACTTGTCAAGCCTTTTTGAAAAATGCCACATTGAGAAATCTTTGAAGGAAGTGTCAACTTCAATTTCAAACAGCTATACATGACAGTGTTGCGTACGAAAGCTGTAAAATGAACTAAAATGATATCAGCACTACCAATACATGTACGTACATGTAAGTGTACCAGCATGTTAGCGAGAAAAGGGGGAAAATGATCTATGCCTATGAAACACAAGGAAGTAGTATGCTGGTATGTTTTTTAATAGCACTGCCCTTCAAACTTCAAGTGTTTATGAACTGTATGGTGCATAGATCTACCAGTAATTCTTCCATACTCACTTCATCACCATGTAGCCTACTTAGTAGGTGTAGGCCACAGACATGAAATCAACATTATGCAAACAAATTTGTATATAAATTAATCCACAGATGCAGTAACAGGATAATAAATAGCACAAATCACAAGCCCCTATTTAAATAGCAGATCCTACATCCCAGATCCTGACCAACAGTGATATATAAATTATTGTCCGGAACTGATCTAGGGGTCACATGATCACGAGTCCCGACTGCACAATTGTCGATTATGTGTGTCTTAGTCTGTACTCTTCCTTGTAAGACAAAAGAAAACCTTATAATTAAGGAAATACAAAAAGTATCATAACATTCATCATCATCATCATTGTCATCAGCTGTTTTCTGTCAACTGCTGGACGAAGGCCTCCGCATGTTTGTGCCACAATTCTCTATCTCTAGCTTTGAAAACCAATTTGCTGTTCCCCAGTAACTGTCCAGCAAAGTACCGTAACTGTCCAGCTCATCCCACCTTGTAAATCTTAATAGCATTATGAGTAAAGTCAAATAACGATAACTTGAATGAAATAATACGTTTGCAGCTATGATCCATTTTGATCATCGCTATTAATAAACTCTATCGTGTGTTTTTTCTCTGCAATCTTCATTAAAACTTGGAATTAAGAAACAAAACCCTGTACGGTTTATACTAAAGCAACAATCAGTAAACAGAAAATTCTGTACAACAACGTAATCCAACTTTCAAATGCGGGTTAGCGGATTCACAATGAGCCTGACGGGCTGAAATACTTGATGGGTTGGGTCAACCTGTAAGTGCAAGCCCGTAAAACCCGCAATGGATCCGGGTTACAGGACTATTTGGGGGTCTGCAGCATGGAGAAAAATTACAAATTTATCTTCTGAAATTGTGATGCTCTGAAGAAGGAATTACATTGTAAGAGCTCTGAACAAAGTTAGCGATCAAGGCACTTCTAATACTACTCTTGCAGGGCAAAAAAATCACTGCCGAGGCGAGCGAGGATACATATTTTTGTTTAAAAATGGGAAGTGTGACTATGATTCTCATTCATTTGATGAAAATGAGCACATTTTTAATTTGACAAATTAAATTATTGGCAGAATACGGGCATTCACGCACCGATTTCCATAAATGATGATCTAACGTTACATGCCAGCGGTATGCTATGCAACGATAATCCCCCTTCTCCTGCATAAGATCTGTGTTTAATCATATTTACCTTTTGAATACTAATAGGTTCACAGATAACTTAAACTAAACTAATGTATCAAACATGCTTTAGACAAAATTAAAAAATAATATCAAACTTTCAAAATCGAGGGGAGAATCCCCCCAGAAAAAATCAAATGGAGAGGACATGTCCTCCGCCCCCCCCCCCCTCCCATTCCCCCAGGATCGTGGCTTACGATGAAGTCAGATACCTACAGTATGTAGATCTAGACCGCAAGAACCCAGGATTACCGTAACAACAATAGACCATGGCATCATACGTCAATCTAGTATGGTGTCAACCATGCATGGTATGGTTGCCAACTCTCACGCATACAAATGAGAGACTCATTCATTTTGGCCCTTCATCAGTTCTCACAAAATATTTTTTTTTATTTGTATTACATTCCTATTGTTCTCATGCATTTGGACCCTTCAGTTATGACCGGGAGTCTCACGCAAATTGGTTCACAGACACTGACAGAGATTGGCAACTCAGCCATGAAATGTTGATCGCCAAATTCATTCAGAGCCGTGAGACGCGAGGCCGAGGGTGTGTGTGCGCAGCATACATGTACGTACCGCTGGCATGTAACGTTAGATCATCATTTACGATTTTACGGAAATCAGTGCGTGACTGCCTGTATTCTGCCAATAATTTAATTTGTCAAATTAAAAATGTGCTCATTTTCATCAAATGAATGAGAATCATAGTTCATTGAGAAAATTTGAGAAGCTATGATTCGAATCTAATCTATGTTAGTAATATGCCCACGCATGGTATTACCGGACGCGTGTTCTACGCGCGGGACTACGTGTATCGAATGTGCGAGTCGAGTGGGGTGATCAAGAAATGTATGACGCATCGTAAGAACACAAAAAAAACTTAGAAAATTTACACATGTATCTATGACAAATACATGCCTTTTTCATGAAATAATCAAATTTTCCTAATGCCCGTGCAAAGTGAATGGCTGTCAAGCTTGTTTTGAGAATGTCATTTTGCTATTTGTTTTCCGTGTATGTTCTTCTCGAGCGACTTTTGCGTTTTGCCATAGACATAACATGGTGTCCAGCAATACAGGTCGATTTTCCGCACCGCGAAATAAAGAAAATTTTTGAAGGGGTTAGTTCAACTGCGGATTTCGTCAGATTAATCAAGTGACTTTCTTCCTTTTTGTTGAAATAGACATTTGAATGAATTTAAAAAATACGATTTTCAAGAAAATCAGTCAAGTTTACGGTGTGAATTCTGCATCCAAATAAAAAGTGTCCGGTAATACGATACACCGACATACACTGACATATCTAACCAGATTTTGAACATAGATCTAAATAATTTAGCTGTGATTATACTTTATTATAACGTTAGATTTTCTCGAACATGTGGTTTAACGTTAATACTAGTCTAACGTTAGACAATGTGTTGATGATATGTAATTTTTTCGCCACACTCGAAAAGTCTTGGAAGCGATCCAATTAGCCCCATCCATGCTTGCAGGGGTGGAAGCGAGCGATAGCGAAGCAGCTGGCGATTGCACGGAATTAACGAAGCAATTCAGCAATTTCAGGCCGAGAAAACAATCACCTGATCACTGAGATCGCCAAGCAAACTGAGAGGAGAAATGTATCCAGGGCTAAGCTTAGCGTTGGACAAGAACAAAAAAACGTGAGATGAATAAAACGGAGTTAAATGTCTTGTCAACTGTATGTCTCCATGTCATTTGTCATGAAAAAGTTCCATACCAGTGACGTGCCATCAGCAGCAACAGCTGGCCAAGTCACCCGAGTGTAACCGCATACCGGCGTGGCTGCCAGGTGACTGCTCGCGAGCGAAATTAAGCGTATGTTCAATATTTACAGCGCGGTAAGTAACATAAAATCACATTTTTAGATAGAACAAATCACTCACCTTGAGGAATTCAGAGCTGTTAATCCTTGATATTGGTGTTTACACTCCTCGGTAACTGATTCGACTCATAAACACGCAAAAATACCGGCGAATAAAGTCAACACGGTAAACTGATCTTTAATTTTTGCGCGACATGCCGGATATCGGCCGGCAGAACGTACTGCGCATGTGCAATGATGTTCGATTGATCGAGTAATATCGATCGTGTATACGGGGGAGATAGTTGGCATTGAATCTACAACAACAGGGGTGCACAAAGGGCACTTTGCGGAATGTGACCACTATTAACATTTTGTACAAGGACGACTCGAACTTGATTGATTAAGCTGCAACATGACTGACCATGACAAGCCTTACACATTTTGTACGTGTACCGAGTACCGACAAATTTTACCAAAAAAAAAAATGACAAGCAATTAACAAGTGTAACGCAAGGCTTTTACGTAAAAAAAAGACTAAGCCATTGAGGCTTGAGCGATAATAGAATAAGGTTCACGGTATTAAAGGTATAAGGTTCACGGGCATGTTTATTTCCTTATTCCTTTTACTTTCATCGAACAAAACGTTCCATAAATAAAAGTGATATCAAAACTCGTCACAAAGCGCTGGCGTAAATCCCAGGGGGATGGGGGATATATCACCCCCACTTTTCGAGGAGGGGGGAATGGCCTGTACAATCAACCCCCCCCCCCCCAAACACAACACACACACTTTTCAAGAAAAACAAATATATTGCCAGATATTGAGAATTTCTCCTGAAACGCCTTTAAAATGTCATTCAATTGAAAAACCCAAAAGCTCCCGCTCGGTCGCTTCGCTCCCTCGTTTGCACTTTCCCTCAATAATTTGAACATTCTGCCCCGTAAATTCCTGCGTATATGTCCTACTTTTAAAGGTAGCCTCCACTTCATGATAGTATAGTTATAATCAATGATGATAATTATAATCAATAATGAAAATGTGTAGCTCCTTAGACTTTTAGAATATATTTATTCAAAATGTTGGTTTTAGAGTGCAGTATTTACTGGCAGACAGTGACCAGCAATCTCAACTGCTCGAATTAACACTGTCGAAAATTGGAAGGAGGGCGTTGGGGGGGGGGTATATCCCACCACTTTTCGGGAAGGGGGATGATAATAAGTATACCCCCACTTTTCAATTAAAAAAATATATTTTTGTGTTTATTCAATTATCAATAACATTTTATAAACGTTTAAAATGCTAAAGATATTGTTTTCTGAATATCCCGGATTTTCCGATTTTATACATATATCGTGATTTTTTGGTTCAAAATGTTAAAAATCTATTTTTTAAGGATTATTCAAAATCGTGTGCTGTGTGTGTGGGGGGGGGGGTAGCGTTCCCAGTATTCCAGGAATTCGGGTATTACTACCTTTTTACTTCTCATAAAATCCCGGCTACAATATTTTCCTTTTTGACAAGTGCGCTTTTGAATCATTTGCATCAAAATGATCCTTTAGAATGGGTGCCCCTTTTTATTTCCATAATCATTTTCTTTCCAGTTAACACAATTGTCATATTTTCCACCTCTGATAAGCCTCAGATGTGATAATGGTCATTTTTCACATTTTAATGGCACCCATTCTACCGCCTTTTGTTTCTTAAAATGCCCCCTTTTTCATCTTCAATTTGTGCCCCGAATATGAAACGACTTAAGTTAGAGCAACTTACTTTAATTTCTATAGGCTCACTCGCTACGCTCGCTCGCACTAATATTCGATATATTGCGTTTAAAGGGCTTTTCACTCTCTAAATCTGAGACATTTCAGAAACATTTTCCCCTTCGGACACCATGCAGTCTCACAGGTCCCAAAACTTTTCTCGCTCGCTTCGCTCGCTCGCACATTGATTAGCCATGAAAACCCAATTGCAGAATTTAATGCTATCTATGGTACTTACTGCTTTTTTATCACAGCAAAAGATCGAGAAATAGGCCTACATTACGTGAAAGGGCTAAAATATAATTACAATAAAAGGTATATGCCAATGTTTAGAGATAGGGATATATTTTGCACGTTGCAGGTGTCCCCTTTTCAAGAAATAACCCTTGATTTGGGGGTGTCCCCTAACTTTGTAAATTTCATCGATCATCCCTCCCCCCCCCCCCCTACTCCTTGGACCGGATTTACGCCCAAAGTAATGACAGTCTGCGTTAGGACCTACTTAATCATTGGAAAAGAAAAGACTTAGACAGTCGACTTACTTGAGAGAAAATTATTGAAGACGAGTATATATAGTTCAAAATGACTATGATTATGAATTTTAATGTAATAATCATATTTAACGTTTAGGGCTCATATCTTCACGTATATGAAATTAGCCTAAGAAAAGGGGAGATCAGTCACTGAGTAGTAGAAATCACTGTCAATTAGTGAGTCTTATTAGGCTATATCTACACCAAATTGGAGTGGGGCTCCAATTAACGGAGTGATTTTGATATCATGGCCACTCACCGCGAGAAGTCACAGGGATTACTTACTGTAGTTTAGAATGGAATCCCTTCCCAATTTGGAGTGGAATCAGTTCTATTCGGTGCGCAAAATCTTCTCCGTGGAAAGGTGGTAATTCATTCTAATTTTGAGAGTGATTTTCACTCTTGTGGGAGTCAAAAATATTCACTCTCTCGGGAATGGAGATCCGAGTTTTCTACATTAAAGACATAATTTTAACATTGTGGAAGCTCCATTTCAACAAATTATCAAACTTTGCTATCTGACATTCTGGCATATAGTTTTTGAATGAACAAATACACACCCTACTTCAGACAGATATGCTGTCACTCGTAAAGTATATACTGATAAAAATCGGCACATGGATTATTGTCAGCTGACGAAAATTCGGTGGGGGGAATTGGAATGGTCACCGTTGATATTCACTTTTAAAAGTACATAATGATATAGTTTTGAACTGCATTTTTTTTCAGGGCTTCATTTTGAGACCTTATTAGAGGCACTGGTAGTATTGGGAAATTGTGTAGCTCAGATTTTTATTTTTAATTGGAAACATACGATGACTTTAATAGTAGCATAATTTGTGCAGAGGCGTTGATCCTGGGGGAGCGGAGGGCATTCGCCCCTTCTCCAGTAAAAAAAAAATGGGGGGGGGGGGCAAACATAATCGTTTGACCCCGTCCAAAAATAATAGAATCAATAATTTTGACAACTTGAATCGTAATATGTAATGCAAGAAAATATTTAAAAAGCAGTGCAAGGCCAGTGCAAGTTTGAGTTATTCACAGACAGGGGATGCGTACTTTGATTATGGTGGAAAACGGCTAAAATCGTATCTTCATCATTTAAAATGTCAAAAATGGCTGAACTCAAGGGGGGGGGGTTGTAGTGTTTATGTGTTAATATGTATGTATCTATGTATGCATGTATGTATGTATGTATGTATGTATGTATGTATGTATGTATGTATGTATGTATGTGTGTATGTATGTATGTATGTATGTATGTATGTATGTATGTATGTATGTATGTATGTATGTATGTATGTTTGTTGGTAATTGTTGTTTGTTAATTTGTTGTTTTATTATCATGGTGTTACTGCTACTGTCTTTTTTGTTTTTGAATGGAGAGGAACATATAACTCCACCCGTTTGCATTCGCCTTCAATGGCATTGCGCGAAGAATTATTAACATGAAAGATAACGAAAAAAAAATGACGATTTCTATATTGGCCAAAGCAATTCTATTATACAATACCTAAATCTTGCAAGAGGTAGTTCAATTACCATTATGATGGTGTTATTCCGGTTCCCAGTGCACCACGGTTTCAAGCGCACCAGATACATGTACAAAAATGGAGATTGGGAACTCGTTTATATTTCGGAAAGGGCATTAAATGCATTTTGTGGTTCACTATGATTTAATTATGCCCGGATAAATTGCATCGATCAAACGGGTCCCACAGGGTATATCCTCGTCCCAGAATAATAATAATACACATAATTCATTTACAATGGTCACAGTTGCATTGCGACGCTTGTAACATATCCGCACAGGCAATTTATATTGTTGATTAGCCTTAGCCCTTTCTTACGGCAACTCAAAACTCCTCTGCCCTTTTTTCTTTCTTCTCTTCTTTGTCTTTGACTTTCCTTCTTCTCCGTCTATCTTCTTCTTCTTCCTCTCTTTCTTACTGCTTCTATCTTCTTCTTTCCTTCTCTTCTTCTTCTTCTTCTTGCTTTCTCTTCTTCTTCTTCTTCTTCTTCTTCTTTCTCTTCTTCCTTCTTCTTCTTCTTCTTCTTCTCTCGACCCACTTCTTCTCTTACTTTTCTTCTTCTTCTTTCTTATCTTCTTGTCTTGCTTCTTCTTCCTTGTCATTTATCATCATCATCAATCACATCATCCTTCAATTTTTGTATTCCCATCACCGATCCTTTAGTGCTAATGGGGAGATCCATTATTATCATTATTATCATAACTTTTCTTATGCATCTCCTCTTTTCTACTCCTCCTCCTCCTCCACCTCCTCCTCCGAACCTCTTCCTTCTCCTCCTTCCCTTCTTCTTATTCCTCCTCTCGTCGTCGTCACTATCTCCATCATTATCGTCACCACCACCACCACCATCAGCATCATCATCATCATACCATAATCATCATCATGATCATCATCATCATACCATCATCCTCATTCTCATCATCATCATCATCATCATCATCATCATCATCATCATCATCATCACCATCACCATCACCACCATAATCACCACCACCACCACCATCATCCTCCTCCTCATCATCATCATATTTATCTTTATTACATTTTCTGACAATCGATATAGCCTAGGCCTGTGCCTATTTTCGTCGGTTGATAAACGCTGCTGCTCCTCGTGAACAGCAATTTGCAAGAGTAACTGTTTCATCGTGAATTATTTTCCAAAATATATTTAATATTTTAAAAGTTGTACATGCAGGAGATTCGATCTCCTCCAGTTAAAAACCCGATAGACCGAAGTTCCAATAGTATTTTCGGTGTACGTGCCCTCCCCTCCCCCACAGACACCCCGACCGTACCCCAAATGCTCCCTGCTCTGTTACGCCATTGCTTTGACTTTTATTCTGTGAGAAATACGAAGTACAGGACTATAATATTCCTAACTTACGGTCCACCGGGAATATCACTTTCAAGGATGGGTCGTGCCCGGGGGAGGGGGTGTCACCCAGTCGGACGTACCATATTGCATATAGTGGATTCTGCTTTTACTTCATTTTAGTATGATTCAAACAATTTTCAGTCTTTTGATTCTTCAGATTGCTACTGGAAACCACTCAGTGGTACCCGACTATGGGTTTGTAATCCCGATAATCACGATTGTTATGTTTTTAATTTATTCAAGTTTTCAAAGGCATCATTTAACAATGTTTCTAGTTTATTTCTTAAATAGAGCTATTGTCCTTCGTGTATTTTGTGTCTCTGATATTGTCTAAAAAATAAAGCTATAGTATTTTTTTTTTTTTAACCTAAAACGCAAGTTTAGTTTTGGCATCTTTTCATTTGAAAGCTTTATGCCCAAAGGTCATATCACACCAATAACAGAATCTGAATGTCTTCGGGGTTTTTTTTATCATTAATTAATGAAAAATCTCGGAGGGGGGGAGGACCCCCGAGATTTTCGACTATTGCATGTTAGCATCCAAAGCGTTAATAAGATTCCACTGGATGCATTATCTTTGTGTGATGAATTTTATCCGAATATACTCTTGCCATACTGTATCAGCATATAACTTTGGTGTATGTCAAGCACTATAGTAGCTCAGATATCAAAGTTTGGAATCTCATTTTTATCTCTTTAATTGGACCTCCACAATGTTGTGTCTAATGTGTAAGCAGAATGACTAGACCAGTTTTGGAGATGACGGGAGATGCTATAATCATATTCAACAGTTTTTGACGTCAATTTACGTCACACGTTCATGCAATTCATCTCATCGAAGCGGCTGGAAATAGAACCAAAAAATAGAACGTGATTTTTCTAGATTAATGTTCATGTTACCGTACATATATACCGGCTACACAAGCAGTACAAACTTGGGTATCGGGTTTAAGACACTATAGTGGAAGCACCATTTAAGAAATGTCATTGTTAAACTTTGACATCTGACGTACATGATAGGGTTTTAATTGAGAAACAAACACCCTAGAACACAAAAATTCGAACAGTTATGCTGTCACTAGCAAAATATCAGCATACATGTATGACTTAATCTCTGGTGTAGAAAATGTCCATAACACATCAATCTATGATGGGGGGGGGGGGAGTGGACTGGAATGGTCTTTCATTGATTTTCACTTTTTAAAGCACTTAATATTCGTTTTGATGAACAGTTTTTTTTTGTGTGTGTAGGGTTTTTTTTTTGGCAGGGCTTCAATTTTTGGACCTCATCAGTTACACACATAGCAATTAACATGAAGTATTATGTAGCTCAGAATTTTAAACATGAAACATTGCTAAATTTTGAATTGTATTATTTTTTCTGCCAAGCCAAACGATTGTGCGTTGTTCCATCGTGTATCACGACATCTCATTCTGTACGAGCACACCAACATGCACAATAATAACTCCCGGTTCACGCCACTTTTTATGGAATTGAGAGCCAAATTTTGTGTGTGCTGCGTCAATTCAGTGTAAAAATTGGGGCGTTGAATTTTACACCTCGATGTTTCTCTGTGAATTGTGATGTTGAGGTTTTGGAGTTTCAATATGTGTTTAAGTGTTAAACACTCCACAAAACTCTTAAACATTATAGCTTCCTGTGTGAGCTGATTCAAAAGATTACTTCATCAAGTCACTGTAAACAACCGGTTACGTGCTATTGAAATTCATCGCACTGTTTGGTATTTGGCTGTGCCGTGTATGTAACGACCATTTACTTCTTTATTTTGACGAACTCTTGCAAAATGTCCAGTGAATAAGTCCAAACCTCAAACTTGCATCGAGAATTAAGAGCCAGAATGAGATTCTGCATGAAAAATTACTTTACATTATGTTCATTACTAATTTTTAACTGTTTTTATTTTCTTGTGATTTCAAGTTAAATATTTCCTTTTTACGATATACTGAAATGACAAATTAAGAATGTATTATTTCCACAACTTGAAATGAACTGAAAACTGTAGGAAATGTATAAAATGGTCAAGGGTTTAGAATCTCGACACTACATGATACCCATCATGGCAATAATGGAAATGAAAGTACAATGTACGTTGATCCTTATTGATCGGTGATTGATATTTGGTTTTGTATACAGAGGGCGCTATTGCATATCTACGGCTGTGATCTACGGCTCTGAATTCAATAGCTCTGCCTAGAAAGTACTCTAGGTCTGCCGAAGCCATCATTAGTGGGGGACCTTAGTGCTCGAAGTGTGCACTTCCGGGTAAAAGCATGAATTTTGGCACACAGATACTTCAGATCTAGTCATTCAAGAAAATTGATGGAAGCACTTTGCCACGTCCCTTTCGTGGCCGCCATCTTGGATTTCAAAATGGCCGCCACCTAGAACCTATTTTCGTCAATATCTCTTGAACTAGTAGGGCTAGAAAGTTCATTCCAGTAGCTTTACCCCCATTTTAGGGGTCAACGAATCACATGGAATAATTTTGGATTACTTCAGATGGCCGCCATATTGGATTTCAAAATGGCCGCCACACAGCTAGAACCTATTTTCGTCAA
>JZLH01S0140902.1:0-15508 GCA_001188425.1 Eucidaris tribuloides
TTTGATCATGCATTCCACCTTATAGAAATATGTAATTGACATTCAAAAGTACTCATATGAGGAATGAAACCTTGGTAGTGTTGGCGATTTAAATCAATAGCAATTTAAATCACAATGTAAATCATCATTTGAAGTGTAATTTGAAGCACAAGTATAGTTTTGCTTGATCAGACAATTTCGTTTTTCAATCTTTCACAAAATATTCTATTGTTATCATCCCAGACATCAGATGTACTAAAAGTGTTTATAGTGACAAATTCTGAAGTTTGAATTAAAAGAGAACATCTAGCCGTTTGTCAGAAGGTCAGAATGGTTTGAAACAATAACAAGCATTTGTTACTATATGAACAGGGTTCATTATACTTTTAAGTTTTGCAGAAAGAATTCCTGCACCGTTACATTCCAATGTCCATCCAGTGCACACATAATTATTTTGTAAAATAGCTCACATGAACACTTCTCAAAAATCATAAAATTAGTGCTTTGTGCTACTTGCTCCTAATGACCTCTATCTGCACATGTGCAAGTAGACCCGTTTAATTATAAATGCAAATCTTATGCATACTATTATGACAAAGGTTGCTCTTGACAGGGACCTTCTTTTGACAACCTGATAGATTGCTGGAAGCTTGCTGGACATAAGAAACAACTGTGTATACAGGTTGCATTTTCGGTATTGAAAATGTATTCATAAGGACAGGTGAAATAAATAGCTCATCATTGTAGGTTTTGGAAGAAAATAAATAAACTGTTCTATTGCACAGTACAGTGCAAATTTTGATTCGGTTTATTTTATCTTATATGTCTTTTTAGGGGCTTCCAAACTTCAACACGGAAGTTCATTCATTATGGTAATTTAAGTAAATTTATTCAAAATCACTAAATATGCCGCGACTATTCCTTTATATCTAGGCAGATTTTGATTTTGATTTATCTGATAGGGCTTGGTAAAGGCTTCAAAACTTTTGCACAGAATTATTGAAAAGTATAAATTATGCTAATGTAAGCAAATTTATTCAAAATCAATGAAAAATGCCAAAAAAACCACTTTTCCTTTATTTTTGGTGGCTCCTAATTCTTATTGCTCAGACAGATAAAGCTAGGTCAAGATGTCCAAAATTTTACACAAAATTTTGAAATTCATTAGTAATGCTATTTTGTTACAAATTTTTTCAAAGTCAAAGAAAATTACACAAAAAAGCCTGAAATGGCATAATTTTGAAATGCGTTCTGTCTAAAATCATGAGATGCAGGCGAGACATACAGTATATTACACATTGCATAATTTTCTTGCTATTATTGAAAATGTATTCGTAAAAACGGTGAAAGAAATAGCACATTACTAGGGTGCAGACGATATTCATAAATTTGAATACTGTATATTACCTTAGGGGCCATCGGTTTCTTGACGGGGTTACATTTTCAATTTGCCTTGCCCTTTTTTGTAAGTATTTTAATCATTACATATGTTGCAAAAAGTTACTTATAAACTTTTAAAAGTTGTCAAAATATGTAATATATAAGTTCCTTTGTGAAGAGTAGTAGGACAACAATTCTTGTAAGTTGACTGTTAAAGATGAATTATTGTTATAAGAAAACCAAGTTACAACCTTTCAACGTAAATGTTGTCTTCCAGTTGGTAAGGTAGTGTTAGTGATTTAAAGGCCCACTGTCATGACAGGATAAAAAGATGCCCTCCTTTGACTAAAATCATAAAAAGGGTGCACTAATGACATTCATAATGCAACAAAAACAGCCATGACAGTGTGAAAAAAGTTTGATTTCCTCCCACAATCTTTGCACTATGGCACTGCAACAGTCCATGTTCATGATTATGTGCCTTTATTCCAAGACTAGTCGTCATCCCATTTGTGGTTGAGTTGACCCTTGACAGTGGGACTTCAAGATACCTCAGTTAATCTGTTGATTATCAAACTACTTTAAATAAGGAAACTGAATGATAATTATATTGTATAGTTTTTATTTATCCATTTAATGAGTATTAGTATTATTTTTGTCGATTTAGATTTTAGATTGAATAAAGTTATATAATCGTATTTAAGTTATGTAACTTCTATTATAGTATTTAGCACGATATAAATAACCATTTTGTTGTAATTATTGTATCCCCCGAACTGTGTTGGCCTCGTACCGCCGCCGCCGCAGAGATTTCCTTGGGGTTCGCCCCCCGCCGAGTGCCTCTAGTTGTGTTGGTAACTGTTCAACATTGTTAAAAGTAGTTGAGAGATGGTTTGTTAAACTATTTGGATTGTGGTAGAGGGCGAGAGGGTAGCTTGTTTCATGTGGTATATGGGAATTTGTCGCTGTGATGGGTTACTTTTGTTTCGAAAAAGGATGGCCTCAACCGCATACTTTTGTCCAAACCACATCAAATTCTCCCCCACCCCAACCCCTTCCCGATTTGGATACTTGGCTAATTTCCCAAACTTTATAACAGTCGACCAAACTAAACAAAAAAAAAATCCTAAAACACAGTCAAGTTGACTCTAGAATAGTAGAAAGGAATACATTTGGCCTGGCTGTAGTTTTTGAAAGTTTGTGGACAAAAATAACCACTTTACCATCGAAAAGGCTAAATCAGTCTGTATGTCTTTTTGCTGAACATTGCTGAGCATTATATTTTAAAATATAAAACTGTTCGATGTTACTATTATGTGTAGTTTGTTGACGTTTCTGTCGTCATTGGTTACCAAATAAAGCTTTCACACATTAGTTGTACATGTATGTCACTGATCTGTGTTTGATCTACTCGTAGGTTGTTCCCCACACACACACACACACACACACACACACACACACACACACACACACACACACACACACACACACACACACACACACACACACACACACACACACACACACACACACACACACACACACACACACACACACACACACACACACACACACGAACACAGACAGACAGAAATACACATGCACACACACACACAGACATACACATAGACACCCAGACACGCACATACAGACATGCAGAGAGAACACAGACACAAACGTATATATACGCACAGACACAAATACCCAGAGACACATACACCACACACACCCACCCATGCACCCCGGTGGCTTCATCCTAGCTGGGGGAGGGGAATGCGTGGGGCCATTGTGCACAGATGGGCAATTCCACCTTTCTTCCCGAAAATGAATACATTTCCACTCATTTAGCGTCTTGATAAGACATTTTCATACCCGTTTCTTTGTTTTCCCAGTTGGGGGAGGCAGAGGGATATACTAGGTGTTAAAAATAAAATTGGTTAATTTTGATATGTAATAACAAAAAAACTATACACCAGATAACACTGGCATGAGTTTGAATTATAGCTAAAGAGTGAACATTTTTGTTGGAGGTGGTTTCAATACGATACCAATAATCAGTTTTATGTAATTCATGCTTATTTAAAAAGTTAGAGTTCAGATTTTGCTCAAAATGCAACCAACCCCCTGTACAAAATTGAGACTGTACAGAAATCAAATGGTGTGTGTCAGAGTGTGTGCCTAGTCCACACACAAAAGCAACAGACAATAGTTGTGGATAGTGAATAGTCTAGCAGTCGCTAGGCCACTAATGAATATTAATAAAGCATTTATCTCACCTGGACGTAAGAAACTCGCATACCAAAGTTTCCAACGTGTGTTATTCCAGCCGTTGTCCATTGCTTGAATGCTATTGTGCGGGGACTAGACACACACTCTTACACACACCATTTGTTTTCTATGCAGTCTCAATTTTGTACAGGGGACTGGATATTGAGCAAAATCTGAACTCTAACATTTTAAATAAGCATGAATTACATAAAACTGATGATTGATAACGTATTGAAACCACCTCCAACAAAAATGTTCACTCTTCAGCTATAACTCATACTCATGCTAGTTTTATCTGGTGTACAGTTTTTATGTTATTTCATATCAAAATTAACCAATTTTATTTTTAACACCTAGTATAAGGTGAGGGAGCTTAACGGCGTTCAACCGAAAGGCATGCGTCAGCTTAAAAATGCTCATGCTCCCAACAAAATTACCCTATTGAGATTATCAGCCACGGCACGCGATGTGCACATACCCCTCTCCCAAGTCTAAGTTTCTTTCCCCTCATAACACATTCACTGCTCAACACAAAGCAAACATGTACAAGGCAATATGGTTCATCTCGCTATACGATTTATTTTAATCTGACTGTCATCATGAGATACACACAATTTTGCGGTCATATGAAGGCCATATGTGTCCTCATTAAAAATTTAAGTTCTCAAAGTCACTTAAGCAATTTCCAAGTAATCATTCAGATTTCGAACTCGTACAAACATACATCAAAATTCCTATGGTAGGGATTATTTGCCAGAAATATTATGTGGAAATAAACGTTAAGACGAGTTGAAATCTAAGGGCCAATCGGCTACTTATTGTATTATTTTGTTTGTTGTTTTAAAACGGAAAATAAATACTACTATACCCTCAAATCTGATAACGCCATTTCTTGTTCCAACGTTCGAAGCCGAAAAATCAGTACAACGGTCATGGACGTTGTGTAAAGGTACTCGAGGATGAAATCCTGCTTTCGATGCATCAATAAATCAGGAGAAGCCCATACGTTCGTATACCAGTCCGCCTAGCGGGCTTTCAAGGCTGGGTGTAGGATTTCCTATATTGCCCCCTCCCTCTTATTTTCTACTGGTGTATTAATGATATTGACACATACATAAATGAAGAGTTTATTTCCAAAAGGAACTACATCCATATTTGTTACATCAGAGAGAAAAAGGTATTTGTTTACCGGATTTTGTACAGGCGCCTATGGAAAAGTGATATTAGAAAGTGCATTTTCCTATGGTTGCTTTCATAATTGAGGTTAAAACTTTTGCTCAAGGACAGGTACCTACCTGAGTAATGGTGTGATATCAATAACTCAATTTTCATCAAAACTGGATCTAGTCCCTTTTGGAAACGAGCTCTTCAAATATAAATAGATAGATATAATTAGATATGAAGGATAAATGCTCATACATATTGTATGCGGATTATATCAATCTACTTTATAAAGGTAAATATTCAAGATTTACAACTTGAAGTTAACAAAAATTTAACAAAATTACAGTATGTGAATAGTGTGGTGCTAAACAGATCATCAAATATAAAAACACACACTTACATTCTTTTTACAAATTGCAAAAAAAAAGACTTATACATCTACGAGTACAATTCAATGATAAAGAATTACCGATAAGCTGACCCGGTCAAAATTGCAGACGTTTTGGTATTCGAAACTGATCTGGAAGTACCATATACAGTGTGTCTCAAAAAAAATTGTGCAAGTCAAAAGCGCCCTCTTTGGTAATGAGTAAAACATTTTTGTGACGTCATGCTTACATCACCGTCAAGGCCATAGTCTTAGCTTTCAAATGCCGTTTGTTCTGTTCAGTTTGCTTCTTTTGATCCTGAGATATGTTCAGTTAACAACGAAAAGGTAAAATCACAAGTGTGCCACTTTTACTACGGTAATGATAGCACCGGGCCCTCTTCCCGTAAAAGTGACACAACTGAGAGTCCACCGTTTTTTGTTTTTTTTACAAGATATCTCGAGATCAAAACACGCAAATTGGACAGAACAAACAGCATTTGAAAGCTAAGACCTTGCCCTTGACGTTCACGTAAATATGTGTCACTGCAGTATTTTCTAACTGTCGAAGAGGGCGCTTTTCACTTGAGCAATTTTTTAAGATGTGCTGCATCATGTCTCAAAAAAATTGTGCAAGTAAAAACCGCCCTCTCTGGCAACTAGAAAATACTCTTGTGACATGATGCTTACATCAACGTCAAGGGCAAAGTCTTAGCTTTCACATGTGATTTGTTCCGTTTCATTTGCTTGTTTTAATCTCGAGATATGTTGTTAACAACAAAAAGGTGGAATCACAATTGTGCTACTTTTACAAGGGATTGTAGTAAAAGTGGCACAATTGTGATTTTACCCTCTCTTATTCAAATTAACATATCTCAAGATTAAGACAAGCAACTTTAACCAAACTTGCGGTATTTGAAAGCTAAGACTATGCTCTTGACGTTGATGTGAGCATCATCTCACAAGAGTATTTTCTCATTGCCAAAGAGGGCGGTTTTCACTTGCACAATTTTTTTGAGACACACTGTATACATGACACTGAGAAGAAAATACCTTATAAAACAAACAAGAATCATTTCTAGCTATTACCAAATTAGGTACTGAACATGCTTTTTAATACTCATGTTTTTTCCATACTTGTCATATTATAATTTAGTTTGGGGAATTGACTCAAGGACAGATTAAAGAAACACAAAAGAGAAGTTTAGACTCAATAATCCTAGGCTTTCAGCCATTGCTGGACATGCCTTTGACATTGGACATAACATTGATTGGAATGCGACAGAAAGAATTGCCTTTGAATCAAGCTTTTGGCTTAGAAAGGTCAAAGAGGCCATTTCGATCAAAAACTCTAAAACAGAACTCAATAAGGATTCTGGATACACATTGTCACCGACTATGATCAGTATATCTCTACACAGCAGCCAACTTCTAACGGAAGAAGTAATTCAGCGGGATTGAGAAAGTCCAGAGAAATGGCCGAAAGCTAGCCAGCAAAAATTACAAAGTTGGTTTAAAAGCTGAAATATCTTATTGTACCTTGCCAATGTATTTAAGCAAATTCAATGTAGTACAAAATAAGATTATTCATACAAAGGCTATAGGATTCATCCAAGAGCCAATGTTGATCACATATATCGTGATATGCAACTAATGACTTTTCAAATGTAAATATGTATCAACAGGATATCTAAATTTAAATTCAAACTCTTTTAAAAAGTATATTCCGTTTCTCAGCTTTCCTTTCATCTCACCTCCTCTCTTGTTTAGCTACAGGCAAAATGTAAACATTAGTATTTAATATAATACAAAGTAAAGAATAATTTATTCTGATTCAACATATTTTGATCAAGAAAAATATGAATACTTCCGTAAGATAAATATGACTTTGAATGTTTAATTTATATTAAATGATGTTTTTGTATATTACATGTGATTAGATTAATATATTTTCTGTATATGATTTACGAATAAAAAGTATATAAGTACATTAATTTGTACATTGATTTATCTGAATTACATTTGTCTGATTATATTGTTCGATATGCCATAATTATTTGTGTGTGTGTGTGTTTGTTCAGTTAGTTTATCGTTATTACTTCACATTAGTAACACAGTTATAAACTGCGATAAAGCAGTTAACAGGGACTTATGAGTTTAACTAGTTGTAAATTAGTTCCTTCATTTATTGTATTATAAATTTAATGTTGTATCATAATATCAAATAGTAATGGCATGTGTTACCCTTTTCTTGTGCTATTATACAAGCTGTTGCGAGAAATGTGAAAATATGCACCAGTCTCATATAAATTGTACTGTGTATGTTCTTACATGTTCGTAGTTATGTCATTTGTGTAAATATTATGAATTTATTTTGTGACTACGATTTGAAAATGCAATCAAATGAGAATAAAACCAAATGAAATGAAATTTATATTGTGTCAAGTATGTAAACACAAGATGTCACTATTAATTTGTATTAACTGATTATTTTTTATATTTTGTTTTTGCAGAACGACGACAGCAAATTTCAATATCAAATATGAAACATTAAGCTCCGACTTACTGGACAATCTTGGATACGTTTGAACAGAATGTCGTCAAAGCGTGTTCGGGACTGATCCAACCCTTTAGGAGTTTGACGACGAAGAAGCGATTAACTTCTTTTACGAAGGGGACCGAATCAATGTGAAAATAGTATTTTTCTACTCATTTTTGTACGTTAATCTTTCTTCTTCTTCTTCTTCTTTTTTTTTTTTACTAAATTTTGTAATGTTTACTTGATATCTGGTCCCATGGAAGACCAGTTGCAATAATAATCGTTGCAGCTGAATATGGGCTACCAGCCGTTTCTTTTGATTATTTGCATTTTTGTATTATACTTTGTATATATCTTTTTTAATGTTTATGTATATGGAAACAAAACCAAGCCAAACCATTGGCGTCGTGAGATAGTCCTGGAGGACATTTACCGACATCGCAATCGCTTATGTTTGTTTGTTTGTTCTAGGGACACATAGGGACACTATGGACACTAGGGACACTAGGGACACAGGGACACTAGGGACACACTAGGGACACATAGGACTAAAGCGTCGTGTAATAGAGGTGGAACCAAAGTCGGGTCACATGCTGGCAGTTTACCTGGAGGAATTTCCTAACGAATGGCTCCAAATTGGAAAAAGTTACAGAGATCAGCCTAGACGCTGTCAAATTAACTTGGTATACCGGGACAGTAACAAAGTGGTCAATAATTACACTCACAGTCAGGAGCCAGGGGCGTACGTGAACCATATCTGATGTCAACAGAGAGGACATTTCCAACCCATTCCGGCTTACCCGAACAAATGGATTGCCTAGTGATATTCAGCATTTTTTGAAGGAAAAGCAGGAGGAACTGACAGTATCGTAGTTAATTACAACAACAACCTAGCATAAACAGTTGATCATGCATAGGTTTCTCTGTATAAATATGTGAAATGAATAAATTCGTCAGCCCTTGTTTGACTCGTGGAATGCACGTCAAGATAAAGACAAGGTCATAAGGGAGGCAGATGACGATGACGGTAACGTACAGCGTGAGCATATAAAGTTCTGCACGTCCGTCGGACGCACAGCGTCCTTCGCCCGACGCACAGCGACCTTCACCGGACGCACAGCGTCCTCCAGCCGACGCACCACGTCCATGAAACCGACACACAGCGTCTCCAGCCGTGCACTCAAGCAATTCTAATTCAACAACTTCGACAGATCGAGAAGCAGACGCACTCTTGAGTGCGGGGGTAATTAAACTTATCAAAATGTTATAGCGTATGTTATGTTTATAGAATTTCTTACTCGCTGCCAAGACAAAGAGAAGAAGAGCGAACATTTCGAGCCTGCAAGAGTTACAACTGAAGAAGTGATTTTGTCTCGTGCTTTCAAAAATGTATGATCTGCACACACACTGCATACACACAAAAGAAGTGGGATGAAATAACGTGTGTGAACGCTGTTGGAGCTGGAGATCGGACAGGGGAGGAGATCAGAAATACATGGTCGAAGTACCAATCTATCATCAAGAGAAAAAACTGAAGAAACGACTGAAGACGGCCAAGAAGACCAGCGGCGGGCCAAAAGAAACTACTTATCAAGACACAGAAGAATGTGTGTTTTCCATAAGAGGTACCACGGCAGTCAGTGGAATCTACAGGGATACGGTATAACGCTGCCTCCGAAGGCCGGAAAGAAATATTTAGAACCATATTTAGAACAACTTCTGGAGATAAAAAGGAAAAATCTAATTTCCGTAACTCGAAGAAAGAGCAATTATTAGTACGTACTGCGCAAGAAAAAATCAAACTAAAGTTTGTTAGCGTAGATATTGAACATGTCGCGCGAAATATCTACAAGTAACATTCTCTTTCTTATTTGTATTTTATTATGATTTCACTTGCAATGCAGTTGTAGATATTTGTCGAAATTGTACTTACACCAAGTTTTACAATATTTTTTTTCCATATAAGATAAAGGAGAGGCTTGAGAAAGAGAAGGGGGACGTATTTGCGAAGAAAAGCGCCTGAAACTTGAAAAAAAAAGCGGTTTGAGCTTGAACAACAAAATATATTCTACCAGAACAGAAAATAAAAGAATCACACACACTTTCAATCAACTTTAAATGCAATCTCCTTCAATTAATTCTGTGAGTGTTAATTATTCTATCAGAACTAAAGTGCAATTCTAATCAATGGTGCTTCAAGTCAATGATTGGCATTCAGAGAGAGAGAGAGAGAGGGGGGGGGGCAGGAGTAAGGTCGAGTGGCGTGAGAAGGGGGAGAGAGTTTGTTTTGTGTGTCTATCCTATATCCCGGTATGGGTAAAACCAACTATTGTGAAGATAAGTTACAGTTGCATGCCGGATGAAGGCCAAATCATATCCGCCCACAACAAATTCATATTGGACAAAAATAAACCCTAACAAACGACACAGAATAAATGCAACTGTAGAAACAAGCAACCATGCCCACTCCAGAATAATTGCCCTACTAGCAGTGTAGTAGGCCTATACCAGGCGACTGTCATATATACGGCGAGACAATTCTAAAGCAGAAACTTACATCGGCCTAACAGAAAACATGTTAAGCGCGCTACAATGCTCATACCCCCAGCTTCTGGAATGAAACAAAACGGAACGCCACAACACTCAGTGAATACAGTTGGAGGCTAAAAATATAGCAATGTTCAACACAGCATCCAATGGTAAATTATTGCAAAAGCCAGAGCCTATACGCCAACAAGCCCAAGATGTATCCGATATACATATTATCGGGCAATATGTGATTTGGGAACGGGACCGGGGGAGGGAGCGGGGCCGGAGGAGGAAGGGGACAGGTCCTTTTATATTTTGGGAGGAGAGACACCTAATAAGACGTTACGCTGAACCGACAGAGGCAACTCCCCGCTTCTTCGCACCTCGGTGAAGGACAAAAATCAGGTCCTGGGGAATATTGAAAGTAATGTTCGTTCCTATCCACAAAAGTAAACATCCAACATTTTGTTGAATTTTTACACATGAACATCAATCATATAAAAGTATAATACGAGCACATTTAGTGTGAATATGAGGCATATGGCGTATTTTTTATAACGACTTTAGTATACAGGACCTTGTTGAAAAACAGTTTGGGACTTACTGATCTTGTCATCCTGTATAAATGTTTTAATAAATAAATATAAATAAATAAATATATCTATTCAAAATATATTCTAAGTAGACTTCGCCACCCGTTTTTAAAAGACTTTGTATGTAATCGGTGTCATTATTCATAAAATAATGTATGCATATTCATTCGTTTACTTTTTGGCCCCATCTTTGAAATGGTTACATAAACAAAAAGAGTTTATTATTGATGAAAATAACAACTATGGGGGGGGGGCACTTGCACACACTTTCCCATATGTATATCGAAACCCGTTAAGTTGCTCTGATATATTTTAATTAAGTGAATTCTTATTTGAATTGTTCAATTAAACAAGGTAATTTTGGGAATAAAAGGAACACATGTCAGCTAAGGCAACGTAAGCATATATAACGTGTGCATAGTCACCATAGTATACGTACTTCCTTTCTTATCATTGATAACATGTATTGACTGAAAATACTCTAGTGTAATATCAGTCAAGCGCCTGCTTTTTCGGAATTATTTGGTTGTCAGAATGGCTGCAATTCTTCACGCCCTCGAGTGTATGTTTGTCGTCAAGGAGTACTCCGTGGCCGATCTAACCCTTTAGAAGAGTTTACGACAAAAACTGATTGCTCGATATCGTTTGCCCAGGGAACAAATCCATCGCATTTGCGAAATCGTCAATGATGACATCAAACGACCCACATCACGTTCGTCTGCATTGCCCGTTTCTTTGCAGGTAATGGCAGCATTGCGGTACTTCGCAACGGGTAATTTTCAGCTAGTGACAGGAGAATTATAAGGTATCAATAAAAGTTCTGCTGTGAGAGCTGTGCGCGGAGCCGCTCAATCTTTAGCTTGGCACTCGAGAAGGCTTATCGGTTTTGCTGCAAAATGGAGGGGGTGAGACAATTTCCATGAGTGGTTTCGACCTTGTGCAAAATGTCATAATATGCACTAAATGGTGAAAGAGAATGGGCGGAGCCCTGGCTGTGAGTGCGACAGGGAGAACAAATGAGGAATGTTGAATAAATTGGAATAAATATGGATCGACGTTAAGGGGGTAACAAGGGCCCTTCAAAGGGAGGGTAAGATATTGAAGTAGGACCACATCTGAAGACTTGACTGAAACCGAGGAACTCGCCGTCGCAGTCATTGGCAAAACGGCCATCCATGGAATCGCGGGTGGGATCAACACGGCGACGCCACAACAACCACCGGACAAATCAGAGGAGAAGTCCGAGGCGGTAAACCAACCCGGCCCGGTCCCAGCGGCACCAGTCGGCAAGCAAACCGTGTAACATTTACGAGAATAAACGGAGAAAACGACGCGATTACAGCTGCGAGCTGCTGGAAATGGAACGCAAGAAACTCCGTCTGAAAGAAAGGATTCAGATACAGGAGGAACGTCTTCAGGTAATTCAGCAACATGAAATATAACGACGCATATGATTTCAACAAACTGACATCCATGGATATAATTCAGCAATAACACTGTACAGGAAATAGCATTATTTCACAAAATGCTTACCAATTTGAGCTCGGCTCGTTTTCTTTGACAAAGAAGGGCATTTAAGTGAAATTGTATGGAGGAAGTAAGCAAGCGCTTCCCAGCCAAATAATCGTTTCCTTCTTATCATTGAGCAAGTACTATCCCCCTGGTCACGAAGTGCAACTTCATGGAATGCGCATCAAGATGAAGACAATATTATCAAGGAGGCAAATGACGGTGCCGGTGATGTACAGTGTAAACATGTAGCACTGGCAGGCCCGCCAGACGCACAGCGTCCTTCGCCAACGCACAACGTCTTCGCCAGACGCACAGCGTCCTTCGCCGACGCACAACGTCTTCGCCAGACGCACAGCGTCCTTCGCCGACGAGCAACGTCTTCGCCAGACGCACAGAGTCCTTCGCCGACGCACAACGTCTTCGCCAGACGCACAGCGTCCTTCGCCGACGCACAACGTCTTTGCCAGACGCACAGCGTCCTTCGCCGACGCACAACGTCTTTGCCAGACGCACAGCGTCCTTCGCCGACGAGCAACGTCTTCGCCGGACACACAGCGTCCTTCGCCCAACGCACACCTTCTTTCGCCCCTCCTTCGCCCGTCGCACAACGCGTCTTCCAGCAGTTGTAAAAACTACTTTAACAGCTCTGACAGAGCAGATGCGACAAAACTACATGTACCATCGTCATCTTCGCCTAGTCTCAACAAAATGCAGAGTTTGAAGAAGACCGAGAAGAAGTCGGCGCAGACCGGCGTTAATCGTCACCTTCCAGGTGCCGACATCTCTGAAGTTACAAAAGTGCTAACTACGTCAGCACCTCTCGCTGAATAAATTTTCCTAACCGTGGAATTGATCATACAATTTCGACAACTCGTCAATTTAGACCGAGTGGTACGAATAAGGCGTGTCAACGCAGACCAGCACCCTTCGTCAACCTGCCGAAGTAAAGGCAGCGTCACCTGCGTCAGCATCCTGCCCAACGAAACCGGTAAACCGCCGAACGTGTGTGAAGTAATAGCTGTGTTGCGTGACTATGCCATTGTCCGTGGATATTGGAAAGTGCTTCTCGGCAGCCTCTACTCGTGCTCGCCGCTGAAATATGACTGAGGCCAGAGGTAGAGGCAAGCTATAGACTAGGCAGTCTTATAGTAACGACACCTACTCAACATGATTAAATGTAACTACTGTCAAATGGAATGGCATCAAGAATAGTTTGCCGTGCGTTTACTGTGTATTATGTGTAGATGTATTTACTGACACGTATTAACAGTTTTATATATATATACAGGGGCCTATAATTTTTAGACATAAATCGGAACAGTACCTTTATTCTAAACTATTTTGATGAGTTCTATTAAATAGTAATTTTACGACATATGTAATATTTAATTCTAACCAAGCATATCGTAGTTTTATACAATTTACTTGTGCAATTGTAATTCAAGGTGCATTTCAACGGGCCCTGATGAAAACCAGAAGGCATTGATCGGGCCACTCTTTACAAAACATAACACGTTTGGGAAATGTGCATATAATTCCGAAAGTTATGTGCATGTACATGTATATGTACGAACGTTTAGTGCGAATGTGAGACATATTGCGTAATGTATTAAATTTTAGACAAAGTTATTCTTTATAATAGGTGTCTTTAATCATAAACTTAATTCCTGCATATTTAAGAGTATAATTTTGGGGCCCCATCTACCCCCAATATGAAACGATTTAGCACTATAGAATCTGAATGAAATGTTGCGGTTAAATCTGCTACAGAGACATACCTGATAAAGACTAACTTTTCCTGTTTATGCCAACGACATGTTTCTCTTTTTAATAAATATTTCAAGTAAAGTAATAGGAATTTCATTTACAATATCATTAAATAACTCTGGAGGGCGAGGTAATTAAGCGTTGTGTTACGTTTCATGTTCTTTGAGAACTTCTCACACGCCGCTATGGATAAGGCAGAGAGAAGGAGGGCAAACTTTTCCAGTCAAGAGCTAGAAATGTTAACCGAGGAAGGAGAACGACGCAAAACGATTTTGTTTTGTGCTTTCAAGGACGTTGCTTCAGCTTAAAAAAGAAAAGCCAATGGGGTGGAGTCGCATCGTGTGTAAACTCTGTTGGAGCTGAAGCTCGGACAGGTCAGACATAAATGGTCGAAGTACCTAACCTGTTATGTATGTCGTAAAGAAAAAAAAACGCAGTGAACAGCTGTAGGCGGGCAGGAAGACCGGCGGTAGGCCAAAAGATACTTCAGATCTGGACGATACGGAAGAACGTGTATTGTCCATAACAGGCACCACAGCAGTCCGTAGAATCGACGGGGGGAAAGAGGCGTTCGAGGCGGCGCCATCAGATATAACAGGTCGCCGACATCTTCCGCTCCCTCGAAGGCTGGAATGAAACATCCACGGTAATCGTATTCCGAACAGCATCTGGAGTAGAAAGGAAAAAGTTGAGAGTATTATGCGAAAGTAAACTAAAAATTTGTTAGAATATGGCTTTCATTATTTACAAAATTATTATTCAGAGTAAAATTGATTCATTGCGAAAAAATGTGGAATAACTCGGGAATGTTTTTTTTTTCGTTAATTTGTTCAGTCAATTTCATTTATAGTACTTATTTCCTAATCTTACTTGAATCAAATATTGTAGTTTATAGTAATCATTTTTTCTTTCACAATTTATATTATATGTCAGCTATTTATAATTGTATTTTCATACTTCATTTTATTTTATGTTGTGAATTTTTTTTGTGAAGCGGGGCTTTCTGGGAGAGCAGGACCTCTTGGTCTTGAAGAGACCACCTGTTGGAATAAAACGAAATGAAAATAAATAAAAATAAATAAAAATAAATGAAAATAAATAAAAATAAATAAAAATAAATAAAAATAAATAAAAATAAATAAAAATAAATAAAAATAAATAAAAATAAATAAAAATAAATAAAAATAAATAAATAAATAAATAAATAATAGTGGCGTGTCAATATTGCAATTGCTACAAAATAGATCACTTCGAGTATTACTTATGGTTGATGGTATAGATATTTAAGCGAATATACTTGGCACAATTACTCAATTGTCTAAATTTATAGATTTATAATTAGTCAATTTATCGACCAGAAGACTCAAACATGTGTTGAATTCCATTTACAAAGTCGCTAAACAGACAAAA
>JZLH01S0140902.1:28725-51352 GCA_001188425.1 Eucidaris tribuloides
AATTTAGCCACACAAACACTGGGTAATGATTGATGCGTTCAAGTTCAAGAACATGCTTATCGTCACATGTTTCCTTCAGTTCCTATGGTAGTTTCCAACACCCGGAAGTCATTCATAGACTGGATCAAAGTGATCCCACGTGACTCTAGCTGTCATGAATCATCCAGCAGGCCGATGTTGCAACCATAGCAGACAAACTTGCACTCTGGGATAGCAGATTGCGCTATCGCACGGTGCGCCCAGTGGTGCAAAACTTGGATTTCCAAAATATTCCGGGTGCATGTTGGAAGCTGCTATTGTTTCAAGGTAAGTTAGATCTTTTTGTGTATACCTGCTTGAAAAAAAAAATAAAGTCTTGTTTTATCTATTCGTTCACATCAATATCACAATTTGTCTGACGCTTATTTAAAACACAGAACTGGGTGGCAAGATTGGGGTAATTGAGAATGTCTCGACAGACTGAGTCGATACTCGAATGAGTTCAAACGAATCATATAAACCTTATAGCATGATTGGGGGTAGTCCTCAACTTGGGCTGAAACTATTCTAGAATCAAGTAAACTATGCAAGGATTCCGCTGTGAAAATCCTGTGCTCAAATGTTGACTCATTCTAAAGTTACCGTCAATATCTCTTGTGCAGGCAAATCTTTTGTGTAGCATTGAAGTCAATTTGAAATTAACTGGCTAATAGGGCTAAAATAGGTCATATATTGTTATTCTTCGAGGGATATACAGTATTGTTATTTGAATGTGTATACTTTTTCGTATTTATTTTGTGTCATACTGTACTTATGTTATCTTGAAGCAGGGCCCCCGAGACTAACAGTATTTAACTACTGATTGGGGTTACCCTGCTTAAAAAAAGCTCAAAAAAAAAATAAATAAATAGACAATGCAAATAATCAAGAGTTTTATCTTTTTTTTCACAGCCATCCAGATGTGTACATATTTACTTCAGTACTGGCTCTCACAACACAATGGCCCCTCGAGAGGATTCTTGTGCTGCTTGCCATCACACCGCCGCGGTCCGGTGGATTCGGTCGTACCTCGAAGCTCATGGTGGATGGGCAGTCATCGCAGAACTGAATGGTTATCCCAGGTGTTGGAAACATGCTGCTGACCCTAGAAGCGACATCGATCAGCTCCTCAGAATTCCTCGCATCCGACAACCTTTCGTTCTCCGACAATTCAAGTTGTGCCTGCCGTCGTGCTACTCGGCTGGTCTGGAAAAGTTGACGAGGATCTTGATTAAAAAGGGACCACAAACTCCGGGACAGCTGACGGTGCAGTTTCAGACTGAATCGACCGCAGGTGAGCGGGTAGCCATCGGATGTGTCAGTGCCGATTTACTTGCAACTTGCCAAAGAGAGCGAACAAAATTCAAAGTGACATATCAACCAAACCTAATAATGCTAATAAACGCACGCCAAGAATCCAACAGCCCGCTTAATTTGTTGTTGAATCGGATCGAAAAATATCTGGGAACAAGTGGGCCTTGTTCTGCTCGTAAGTTAATGGATTGCGTCGTTAACACATGTCCGAAGCGTATGAGATGCGTAGCTAATAATGAGACAAGGCTGCGAAAAATAATATCGTCGCACGACAACCGTTTTTACATCCATTCAAACAGTTATATATCGCTAAACAGAAGATGGCCACGTGCCACAGACGAAAGCCATGAAATATCCCCAGGTCGTCAAACAACAGCTGTTCATTATCCGACGCATATGCCTACTGATTTGGAAGAAAGTCGTAATGGCAGAAATAAAACGAAGAAACTATGCAAATTTTCAAATATTCGCAGCAGACTTATGCAACCAGTAGCAAGTTGCTCCTCTTCTGAAGATGTGAAATCAGCGCGTGGTTCGTCGAGAAAACGTCGATCGGATGAAGGTATAACATCCATCACTTGCACAAAATCATCTCATTTGACTTCGTTTATAACAGACCAATCGTTCAAAAAGGAGTCTTCGAGTAAAAATCCCGGTGGCAATATACCCTCCTCGAGATCGGCGTCCTTTTCCACACACTATGACAAAGGTGCTTCGGGGAACGACAGACAAGGTGGCGCTCTGGATAGAGGTCTGTCCTTTGTTAAAAAGCAACTTCTGACCAAAGGGCCCATGCTTCTGCAGTATTTACACGCATACCTCATGACGAGCGCCAGTGTGACTGAGGAAACACGTCGAGCTGTGGGGAGAACAGCGGACGAAATGCTAGCTACTCTCACTTTAAACAGCAGCTCCTTCTACATCGTCAAACCGCGTAATCTAGTAATATTGCGCGGAACAAAGCAAATAACTAGGAATCCGTGGTTTACTGGAGTAAAGAAAGTGAAACGCTTCTTATCAGAAAGCAAATCTGTCCAAGAGTTGTTCTCGTTTACCCAGACAGAATTAACACTGGACGAGAGACTTGTGTTTGGAAGGTCAATGAGAGCTCTCAGGCACACATTGGCTTGTCATCAGCATATTTTCTTGAATGGCCCTGGCGTTGTAAGCCTGAGACGGCTGAATAGAATGTCCAAAGGTCAGAAGCAAAGGTTGAAGAGGCGAAGGAGCCGTGAAACTGATTTAGAATTGTCTCTTTTGGCTAGTACATCTAAGGCCCCAAACACTTTTGGAAATACTTGAATACAAAATTTATGATCGAAGCATTTGCAGGCCTATTCGCCAAAATGCAGATTGAAACAAAACACTGGGTAGCCAAGAGTATAGCCTACTCGAATTATAGTATCTGACGTCGTATTTCACCGCGTTGACACATCCAACTTATCCTGATATGTGACAACAGATGTTCGTGGAGTTAAAGAGAATACATAGTGCTTGCAGAACAACATCATTTTATTATCAGCTACTTTCAAACCTTCTGTGAACAGATGGTATTCTGAAAATGGCACTATAGTACAGGAGAGAGTAGTTAAAAACAACAGAACACTTCGTTTTTGACAAATCTGCTACACAAATCCCCACTGCTGACAAAGTACTAAGACAGAAATCAATATGTGGGATTATGTCAATTGTTGATATATACACTATAATACACTATAGCAATGGAATGGGCACATCATATGGAAAACTTCACCTGTTCGAACTGCCAATCCCTCATCTTTTTGTTGCATATATAGTGAATTAGTCCCACATTGTAATGCAAATGTGATATACTCTCACCTGGAAACCAATAAATGTGAAATTTTGATGAAAGATTTTCCATCATCAACCAGTACTGTGTATTCTCTTTAACCTGGGTGTATAGGCGTTGGCATTTTTTTTCTACATGAAATTTAAAACTACGCAACGACAGCCGCTGTTCCGTTTAAAATGATTATACAGTGTGTCTCAAAAATAATTGTGCAAGTTAAAAGCGCCCACTTAGGTAATGAGGAAAACATTTTTGTGACGTCATGCTTACATCACCATCAAGGGCATAGTCTTAGCTTTCAAATGCCGTTTCTTCTGTTCAGTTTGCTCGTTTTAATCCTGAGATATGTTCAGTTAACAACGAAAAGGTAAAATCACAAATGTGCCATTTTTACTACAGTCAATATAGCATCAGGCCCTCTTCCCGTAGAAGTGACACAGTTGTGATTCCACCATTTTGTTGTTTACAAGATAACTCGAGATCAAAACAAGCAAATTGAACAGAACAAACTGCTTTTGAAAGCTAAGACTTTGCCCTTGATGTTGATGTAAACACGTGTCACAGCAAAATTTTCTAACTGTCAAAGAGGGCGTTTTTCACTTGAACCATTTTTGAGACGTTCTGCAGCGTGTCTCAAAAAATTCTGCAAGTAAAAAGCACCCTCTTCGGCAATTAGAAAATACTCTGGTGACATTATGCTTACATTACCTTCAAGGGCAAAGTCTTAGCTTTCAATAACCATTTGTTCTGTTCCATTTGCTTGTTTTAATCTCGAGATATGCTGTAAACAACAAAAGGGTGGAATCACAATTGTGTCACTTTTACTCGGGACTGTAGTAAAAGTGGCGCAATTGCGATTTTACCCTTTCTTAATTAAATTAACTTATCTCAAGATTAAGACAAGCAAGTTAAACAAAACTAACGGTATTTGAAAGCTAAGACTATGCACTTGACGTTGACGTAAGCATCATGTCACAAGAGTATTTTCTAGTTGCCAAAGAGGGCGGTTTTCACTTGCACAATTTTTTGAGACACACTGTACATGTATAAAGTCCTACTCTGGGAAAAGGAAGTAAGTGACAAATCACTCAAATTTGAGTTATTGTTGTTCACATCCTAAGCATGATGTACCTTCAGTCCAAATTTGGAATGGAAACAAGCATTCTATTGAAATATACACTCTTAAAAATTCCGGGTCAGTCTGACTCGGAGAAAGGATCCGTTGGGCGTACACCCCGGGGCACACCCGGAAAAGGAAGGGTTTAACCACATTCCGGGTCAAGTTTGGCCAAAATCCAAGTCAGTTTGACTCATATTTTGGTCAACCTTGACCCGGAATTGGGTTAAAATTGACCCCTTTTCCGGGTGTGCCCCCAACGAATTTCTTTTCCGAGTCAGTCTGACCCGGGATTTCAAAGAGTGTATTTAAATCAAAATACCATGATATTGCATAACAATGTAAATGAAAGGGACAAATTGCTTATTTTATTTTTTTTAAATGAAACTTTTGTCACTTACTTTCTTTTACCGAAGTGGAGCAGTATACCGGATACGTATTGATATTTATTTTCATATGATTTTTTTTTCCATTTCTTTCCACGTATTTGTATTTATATACATTTTTGGTATTCTATTCTGCAGAGCGTTGTACACGAATCCAGTTTGAAGAACACTGCATTGCTTCGTCCGCCATGTCTGGGGGCCATCCGAGAACATAACAAAAGATGACGCAATAACTAAATCACTTAAAAATAGGCATTAAAATATTTTTTTTTGTCATGGTCTGGATGGTGCCCAGCTATGGGGAACACGGCATTAGTCAAACTGGATTGAGTTTACTTGGCTCATTCATATTTTGGCGAAATCATTTAACGGCGGATCCAAAAATTGGAACGCAGCTCTTCACGGTTTATGACAACGTGCGCGAATATTTTCTTAGTCATCAGTAGATAGCAACAACACAAAACAAAAAGACCCCCCCCCCACCGCCTCCCCACAAAAAAGAATGTGCATGTATAGTTGGTGTAAGGAATAAACCCACTAATGCGCCCTGCAAACTGATTGTCAAAGCGATTGATTTTATGACAGAACGAAATCAACGAATGCATCTAAAACACAAACTACTTTTGGAAATTTTACTTTTCTGATTAAAAACAAAAAATGTCATGAAAAAGCCATGAATAAGTGTATATATATTGGCTGGCGTTGGGTGCATAATATTAATTACCTCTACGTAAACCACTATAGAATTTTGGTGACCTATCCAACGACCCTGTTAAGTTCAAATATTATAAATATATTAATTTTTCCAGTTGAACCATGTTATATGAACCCCGATCGTGAAAACAGTGCTTGCTTCGACTTAGGGGGGGGGGGGACAATCATATCATTACGCAGTTGCATGCATGTACTGATCTCCGTTGAAAGTTTTGGTTATCACTCATGCTCATAAATATGGAATACTTAAAAAACATTTTAAGAAGTTGCAATTTTTCCGTGAATGTACGTTCTTGGATTAAATATTTATTGCCCCTAGTGAAACAATTATAGTATCTAAGTATATTCAGAATTTTGAGCATTTTGTATGCTCCGGCTCTACACTAAATCCTGTGTTTATAATGGCGGTTTTTTTGCTGTTGTTGAGATCCACGTGGTGGTTACGGCGTTATTAGACTTGTAACATACAACTATTCTTATTTAATTTAGTGATAAATGTACATTAGAGCTCCAAATTTATGCAGTATTCTTTTTGTTTTTTTTAAATTACTTTAATTTAAACTTTTTCATGATTTTTGGTGGATTTTTAAAAAATAATAAATATATAATATGTTATTTCGGCTAAATGTATTTTAAGTTTTTATTTTAGTCATCTCCTGACAATCCAAAATTGCTGTCACATACGCATATGCTTTTGTGAAATAAGACTTATCTTGGAAAAAATTGGACGAGCATAGGAGAGATAACTTGAAGTATCAACAAGATATTCCATATTATGACAGGAGTTAATATAGCGTTGCGTTCTGTTTACCAATAAATGAATAATAATAAATAAATAAAAAATAAATAAATAAATAAATAAATAAATGAATAATAAATAGAAAACATTCCAAGCACAATCTTATTGCATGCTGTCATTATTCTTGTGTATTATGTGGAAATCGAAATGACAGCACTATGAATGGCAGAAGTGACGTTTCAGGCATACATGTACATATTTGTATACTATGACTATCGAGTCCATTCTTACAAATGACGGGTAACAATACAGTTCTTCATTAAAAAGTATTTAAAATGTGACGATTTTAATAAAGTTGTCAAAATGTGATCATCGGTAATTTTGCAAAACAACATGCATCTGACGATTGGGTTGATTTTCAGAATTAAACTCTGATGGAGATATTAAGATTTGCAGTTTGGACATTATCTGTGACGTTACGTTCATGTCCGCCAAGGATCTCAAAATTGTACATGTATATCTTCACTTTCATAATATTGTGCTAATAAAAAAAGAAGCCCAGTAACATCCATGCTGTAGAGTCTTTGAGCAACTTATTCAAACTTTATAGTCATTTGTTTGATTGAGTGGACTGGGCAACTCACTGTTACGATCTCCCTGAAATACTGAGATATATGTCTTCAAATTATATCATCTGAAAGGCCCGCCCTGCTCAAATGATACCAATCGTAAGAAATTGCAATTAATGGCTCAGGTGTACAAACTATTTTATAATCATAATTATATATGAATACAGCATTCAAAATGTTCAAGCTCATCTTCTTTTAGCCAGATTTTGACTAGAATGAGCAATGAATTTGTCGCAAATCCTCTTGTGGATTCAACCCCACAGATTACGATAGCAGCATGACATCGAACAGACAGCTCTACTATTGTACGAACTGTTTTGAACGTCTACGCAGCCTTATCGACGCTGTGAATTTCCTGACACAAAATTACTTATCTTCCATCAATAAGCTGTAAATTTCTTGACAAACTTATTTCTAACACACACACACACACACACACACATTGTGTCTCATTGCCAATCCAATATCGACCTGATTAGGACTGGAATACTTTCAAAAGTCACGCCATGTCATGAAGTATATGGGCAATTCCGTGAATTATTGGACAAATCACAAATCATATAAGTTGGTCTATCTCGAATCGTATTACATTTTAATGGTTTAAATGGGTATGAATCATGAAGAAACAATGGAAGACATCTACTTCTAACTCTAAATTTTACATCTTCAACAGCACCCTCTAGGAGAATTAGAACCATACATGAAATACCACATGTGGGACTAGTCTGACTAAATCTCAGTTTTATGAAAAACTATCATTTATTCTGCAGCTTTTTCCATGCCAATAGCCTCTTCTCATTGTTATAAAAGTAATAAAGCCCCACATATGCATACTAAATCTGAAAAAAGACATGAATAAACGCAAATTTGTGTGGATGGACAAAATGTAACGTAACTAACCATAACGTAACTAACCATGTTTTTGATGTTGTAGTTAAAAATGAAATGATTTTTATCAATAAGTTATATATCAAATGACTTATCAAGATGCCAGAAATAGCATGAATACCACAGTTTGTTTCAGTTGAAAACAGGTTGAGGAAACTTTGAGGACAAAGACTTGTAATTTTTTTCCATGTCTTCTTTACGTAACGTAACTAACCATAATTAAAGTTCTTGTTATTACCCACTGAAACATGTCTCATGATTTTGCTTGATGTTGTGAAGTAGGTGCCAGTCTAGAGAACTAACAGTACCAAAACAAAAAAATAATATGAAAGCATATTCAGGTAAGAGCCAAATGTTGAGTAAAGTTTGTCATAAAGTGTAACGTAACTAATCACGGAATTGCCCATATGCATATGAGGTGACTGACGTCGCCCTTTTGTTATGTTCTTGCAGAGAGTTTATACAGCGTGTCTACAAAAAATGTGCAAGTGAAAAGTGCCCTCTTTGGCAATTATGAAATACTGTTGTGACATAATGGTTACATCAACGTCAAGGACAAAGTCTCGGCTTTCAAAAGCCGTTTGGTTCAATTTGCTTGTCTCAATCATGAGATATCTTTAGTTAACAATGAAAGGGTGAAATCACAAATGTGCCACTTGTACTACAGTCACTGATCAGGCCATCTTCCTGTGAAAGTGTCATGATTGTGTTTTTTACCTTTCGTAGTTAACCAAACATATCTCGAGATTAAAACAAGCGAATTGAACGAAATAAACAGCATTTGAAAGCTAAGATTTTGTTCTTGACGTTCACGTAAGCAGATGTCCCAGCAGATGTTCTCACCGTCAAAGAGGGTGCGTTTTACTTGTACAATTTATTGAGACGTGCAGCAGCATGTCTCAAAAATTGTGCAAGCAAAAAAGCGCCCTGTAACACTGTTACTGTTGTGACATGACGCTCACATCATTGTCAAGAGCGTAGTCTAAGCTTAATGCCGTTTGTTCTGTTCAATTTGCTTATTTTAGTCTCGCGATATGTTGTAAACAACAAAAGGGTGAAATCACAATTGTGCACAATTGTGATTTCACACTTTTGTATTCAATTATGCATATCCCAGATTAAAACAAGCAAATTGAACAGAACAAACGGTATTTGAAAGCTTAGACTATGGCCTTGACGTTGATGCAAGCATCATGTCACAAAATTATTTTATAAGTGCTAAAGAGGGCGCTTTTCACTTGCACATTTTTTTGGGACGCACTGTATATCGTTTTTATCGTTTTATCGTTTTTTTAAGAATTTCCAATTATTAATAATTCGTGTACTATGACTAAACGGGAAATTTATTTGTTTATTCGTATATCTATGTTGTGTATATAATTGTAGAATTGAATTGTATTGTGCAGTATAATTTATGTAAGTGTATGTATATATTTGTAATGCCAACAAAATGTTTTTTTTCAATGGGACAATAAAAGAATTGATGGATGAATGAATTAATGAGTTATTATTTGTATCTATAAGAACAGATCAATCGTTTGTCCGAATTTAGTGATGTTAGGTGAAGTCTTGCTTCCAGTCCGACTATAATACAGACGCTGATCACACCTCTGGATCAGTTGAAAGGATTCCATAAGTACAAAATATATGATAGCCGCGTTCAAGTTTAAGAACATAATTCGTCACATGTTTCCTGCAGTTCCTATGTAGTTTCCGCCATCCGGAAGTCATTCATAGACTGAAATGTATTTCTGGCATCAACGTTATCACACATGACTTTGTCATGAATTAGCCAGCGGATCGATGTTGCAACCATAGCAGACAAACTTGCACTCTGGGATAGCAGATTGCGCAATCGCACTGAGAGAAACTGCATAACGAGGTGCGAACATTGATTTCCAAAATATTTTTGGTGTTGGAAGGAGCGATATTGTTTCAAGGTGAGTTAGATTTGTTTGTGTATACTTGTTAATACAAAAAAATGGCAAAGTCGTGCTTCTTTAGTGTATACGTCCACATCAATAAAACAATTTGTCTGACACATATATTTAAAACACATGAAGGGTGGCAAGATTAAGGGTAGTCGAAAATACCTCGATATACCCGAATTAGTTCAAACGAAATCATATTACACCGAACTGATTTAGGCATAGCCAGGCTAGTATGGAATTGTCTTGAATGTGAAGAAAAGACAGAAATGCTGATAGCAATGTTGGATTATGCATGTTTGACTGTGCTAGAAATTAATGAAATCATGCCAAGTTTACACAAATTCTGCCTTGTCATGGCAACTTCAGACTACACTGTCTTGTTAAACAATTGACAACGAAACTTTCTCACACAAACAACCTTGAAGAAATCTAATTCGTATTTTAATAATTCAGCCCAAATTGAAGACTGATTTCTGACGTACTCTATCCCATGGTTATTTCTTTTTGAACCGTACGAGACGATTTGATTTCACTATAACAGGTATTTCCCATATACCCCAACACGAGTTAACTCGTACTTACTCTCCAACGGGTCAATGTACCTGCAAAAGTACTTGAAACTTCGACAATGCGATGATCAAGGGGTCTTATCTACAGCCATCCGGAACTTGGAGCTCTCGCAAACACAATGGCCTCTCGTGAGGATTCTTGCGGTGCTTGTCATCACACCGCCGCTGTCCGGTGGATTCGGTCGTACCTCGAAGGTCATGGAGGATGGGCAGTCATCGCAGAACTGAACGGTTATCCCAGGTGTTCGAAACATGCTGATGACCCCAGAAGTGACATCGATCAGCTCCTCAGAATTCCTCTCATCCTCCAGCATTTCGTTTTCCGACAATTCAAGTTGTGCCTGCCGTCGTGCTACTCGTCTGGCCTGGAGAAGCTGACGAGGATCTTGGCTAAAAAGGGACCACAAACTTCGGGACAGCTGATGGTGCAGTTTCAGACTGAATCGACCGCAGGTGAGCGGGTAGCCATCGGATGTGTAAGTGCCGATTTATTTGCAACTTGTCAAAGAGAGCGAACAAAATTCAAAGTGATATCTCCACCAGACCTCATAATGCTAAGAAACACAAGACAAGAATCCGACAGCCCGCTTAATTTGTTGCTGAATCGGATCGAAAAATATCTGAGAACGAGTGGGCCTTGTTCTGCTCGAAACTTAATGGATTGCGTCGTTAACACGAGTCCGAAGAGTATGAGATGCGGAGTTAAGGATACGAAAAGGCTGAGGAAGATAATATCGTCGCACGACAACCGTTTTTACATCCATTCAAACAGTTATATATCGCTAAACAGAAGGCGAACACGTGCCACACCCGAGAGTTATGAGATGTCCCCTGGCCAGCGAGCAACTGCCCTTCAAAAGTCTAGACGCATGTCTACTGTTTTGGAAGAAAGCGGATGCAGTAAAAACACAACAAAGACACCAACGAGCTCGTCGCATATTTTTGATTGGTCAGGGCAACGAAGGGCATTTTGCTCTTCTTCTGAAGATGTAAAAACACCGGCATCCCATGGCCAGTCGGGAAACTCTCGATCGGATGAATGGAAATTCAAAACAGACATCAATTTCAAGAAGCCGTCTCATATGATTTCTTTCAAAACAGAGAAATCGTTCAAGAAGGAAGCCAATCTAACAAATTCCTCGAGTAAAAATCCCGGTGGCAACGTACCCCGTTTGAGATCTTTGAGATCTTTGTACACTTCCGCACGCCATGGTAAAGGTCCCCCGGGGAACGACAGACAAGGTGGTGCACTAGAGAGAGGTCTGTCATTTGTTAAAAAGCAACTTCTGACCAAAGGGCCCATGCTTCTGCAGTATTTGCACGCATACCTCATGACGAACGCCAGTGTGACTGACGGAAACACGCCGAGCTGTCGGGGAGAACCGCGGACGAAATGCTAGCTACTCTCACCTTAAATAGCAACTCCTTTTATATCGTTAAGCCTCGTCATCTAGTGATGCTGCGCGGAACGAAGCAAATGACTCAGAATCCGTGGTTTACTGGAGTAAAGAAGATGAAGCGCTTTTTATCGGGAAGCAAATCTGTCGAAGAGTTGTTCGCATTCACCCAGACAGAATTAACACTGGACGAGAGACTTGTGTTTGGAAGGTCAATGAAAGGTCTCAGACAAACATTGGCTTGTCATCATAATATATTCTTGAATAACTCTGGCGTTGTAAGCCTGAGAACGCTGACTAAACTATCCAGCAGTCAGAAGCAAAGATTGAAGAAGAAAAGGATTGGTAAAAGTGATTCAGGATTGTCTCTTGACTATAGCACATTCGAGCACCCTAGTGAGTTTTGAAATACGTGTATTGCATCAACATCTAAAACAACCAAATACAGGCCTACATAAGCTGAATAATTAAAGGCTGAAAAACAGGTGAACGTGTGCCACAATATACTTACTTAGAGAACTGCAAATATTATGTTGAATTACAGCCCCTAACGGCAAAACCGACGAAAATGTATAGCTACATTAATATATTTGTGGAGTACACACGGCGTACTTAGCTTATACCCGACAAAATCAGCTGGAGGATAATTAAGCTCTTAGTTATATATATGTCTTATTAAGCCGTCGGCATTTTCTGTCTGAAATTTAATACTTTGGCAACGACTGCCGCTGTTCCTTAACAGATAAACCTTAATATTTTTTGATGTTATTTTTATTCGATTTCATTTCTTTCAAATATTTGTATGGAACTGCATTTTTTGAAAGAAATTTTGAAAGAGAGTTGGTAGATAAATCTGCCATACTGGGGGGCATCACGAGAGCATAACAAAACGTGACATAAAAGTTCATATTTGCAGCTGTCCCTTGAACTAATCAGCATTTAAAAAATGAGAATTAAATAGGCATTTTTTGCCGAAAGTCCTCTAGTACCCCCACGTCGGTGGCGCAGCAGAACAGCGTTGTCAATTACTTTCGCTCATTCATTTGGTGCATCCCCCCCATTTGACCGGCGGACCGGACAAATCAAACCGCATCTTTTCACGTTAAATTCGTGGCAGTTGGGGCAAGAGCCCCTTATTTCGTCATTCAGTAAGAAGCAAAAAAGTAAAAAAACAAAAAAAACCCCCCCTCCAAAAAAAAAAAACAGGGCGCGCGATCCGTGTTTCGATTGGGGTGGCAAAAGTGAAAAAAATCAAAAAAATTTGGCGAGCATTTCTGAAGGCATATTACAATTTGGTGTTTGATAGTATTTTATCCCATGTTTAATGGTTTTATAGTGGCTGCCAAGCTTTTTAAGCATAATAATTTGCATTGCATATTATGAATTTTCAAATTGGCAAAATCGATGTTTTGCCCCCCCCCCCCAATAATGTTCATTGGTTGGCGATCGCCCCCCCCCCTGCTTCCCCCCCCCCCCAGGGCCGCGCCCTCCCCGAATGCGCATATTTATAGTTGGGGTAAAAAAAAAAACAGAAACCGGTGGGCCATCCTAATCTAGCTCTTTCTGATCATTTCTAATGAAATCTGTAAGCTTTGTGACAGAAAGCCTGGTGTTGTAAGTCCTAAGAACACAGACTACTAACGGGAATTTTTACTGTTAAATATGAAAAGAGGTTGAGAAATAAGCATCAATAATTTAAATAAATGTAAAATGTAATGTATGAAATAGCAATAACCAGAGATTAATAGTATAATGCTTCAATTGCACAGCTGTACATTACATTTTAATGCTACAAAATTTTTGTTACGGTTGAACATCGTATATAAAACCTCCGTCATAAAAAACAAAAATTATGCCTTTCTTCACAGTAGAGGGGTAAATCATAATCACTCCAGGTGTGTATACTTTTCTCACAGTTGTGGTATAATGTTCAGGTTCAAGTCTGTGACCAATAAACAAAAAACATGATAATAATTTTACACAAATTATTTCAAGCTGTTATTATTCTCTGTCCATGGTGTGTTTATCAAATTCCCAGCACCATGCAGGGATGAGAAAAAATATGGGTTTTTTTTGCCATAATACAACCCGGTCGGGCCTTCGCTTCCCGTAATTTGCCCAGATTTTGTTATTACCATCATCTTTTGGTATTATACGGTAACATACAGACCTCGATTGGAAAATGATCAAAATGTTGATGACTTTAATACAAGACGTATAATCATTTTTGTTCCGAATAGAGGTGTCAAAAACGTGTTTATCAGTAAATACACAAAACAACGTTATCATCATATAAGTGTCCAAAATTTCAGATTTAAATTGATGGAGATATCAAAAAAGTTCGGGGCACTTATCGCTGAGTTACGGTATCACTTAACAACACTGACCAAAATAAATGGACTAAGAAAAGCAATTAGAGCTTTGAGGCATCTCATCAAACTGTAGCTTTTGACTGGCAACTCCTTTTACGAATAAGATGTGACAGGTCTTCAAAAAAGTATTGATGCTAGGACGCTCTGCTCGATTAATACCAATTAAAAGGAAAATTGCAATTGCTCAGCAACAAAATTATTCAATAATCGTATATAAATTATATCTATCTACTATCTATGCTATCATCTATCTATCTATCTAATCTATCTATCTATCATCTACTATCTATCTATCTATATTATCTACCTATCATATCAATGATATCATATATTCTATCTAGTAATCTATCTGTTCGTCATATTTATTTATCTTCCATCTATACCATACTATCTATCTATCTATCTATCTATCTATCTATCTATCTTATCTATCTATCTATTTATATCTAACACTTTCTACAATGAACACTGGATGTTATATTTCAAATATATAACAACAATGCCCATGCCAGTTTGGCAAAGTGCCAATTTTAAACAATAGTGCCGTTTAATAATGACACGAGGTTGCATATGACGTCAAAAGCGTAAGAATTAAATTAGATTGCACTATCCGTGCTTTCTCAGCTCTCTGCATTACAATGGTCTCACAATTCCGTTGTGTATGTCAGTAGAGAGATGGATTATGTTTCTGATTAATCAAACAAAAAGGCATGTAAAATACGCAGGATAAATACCTTTTTTGGAATAGAATTTAATTGTTGTGAATCAAAGTAAATGTTTGATTAGATACTTACAAAAAGATTCACGATTACTGTACACATTGGAAAATAAAAGAAAACACACACGTATATAAATCATATCACTTTTTACGGAAAATGCCATGTCCACCGATGTTGTGCTACTTGTATACCATTGCTCAATTTATGAAATTTCAGAGAAGTGAAAAAGATTTAATGTAGTTGTGCAAAAAGATTCAGTCACATACAGTATAGCTAACAACACTATATAACAACATAAAGACAAATTGTAAAGGTGGATTATTTTTAGTGCGCTGCTTAAAAAAAACTATCTTCAGCTTAATAATGCGATAACGCGCGTGTCCTTGCCCTGTTTATACAGTATTCATCAATTCAGATCTAAATAAATCGATGTGAAATCCTCCCAACAGCAAGATTAGTGATCTAATAGGCCAGCTAAAAAATAAGCCGGCAATATTTGCCGTGATATAGATCAAACACCTGACGAATATCACGTTGGGTGACCTGTTGGCGGCTAATTAGCAGACATAAGCCGCTCCGTAAAAAAATCCAGGTCCGAAAACCATCGGGCGTGTTAACCTTTCTCGCATAAAAATGTTGCAGCGTGAATATTGTACCACACCCGCCTATTGGTCGTTTGACGCGTAGACGGCAAATCGCGAACACATGCACACCTTGGACGTGTCGGTAATCTCATACATGGTTAAGCAGGTTTTGATAAAAACATCGGAAGGCAGTGGCGGATCGCTACGACATTTCGGAAATCGGAAAGATACGCTCATCTTCAGATGGCGAAGCGAACAGACGAAGGAGAAACATACGCTTATTACTAATCACACAAACTATATTGAAATGCGAGAGCCATTGCTATACGCCTGGGCGATATTCAGACAGCTGTGTTCTTCAGTCATAAGCTGGTCTTTCGTCGCAGCCATATGGATAGGCGACGGGCCCAATGCGAGAGCGTAGGCTACTTTGGGCTGTATAGTTACTTGCTTCACGGTTCGCACGAGGGGTCGCTGCACGTGTGTCGGTGGGTGTTCGACTCACGGCCAGAGATGGCGGACTTCGTCCCCCGCCCTGATGACGCGACGGTCTTCGTCCGGGTCGCCGTTCTCCAGCTGGTCGCGTGTCGATCGTACCGCCATGGCTGGCTGTTCTTTGGCAACATCGCCCATTCAGCACTGCCCACCGTGTCATCATCTGTGAGTCTTGCAGCTCGCTTCAAGGTAATATAAGAATTGTGGTTGAAAGAAATTAATGAAACTGAGTATAATCATATTAATATTTAAATAGGAAAAATGTGAAGTATATATTGGGCATACTTCTAGAACAATAGAGGATGAAAATTTGAAATATGAATATGATGACATATTAATTGAAGTGAGCATTCCATTGTGTGTAATATTTCATACATACACTGTATGTATATATATTATGTTTTGTAATCATGAATATAAGTGTATTACTATACAGTATTTATATATACAGTGTAGTCATTTATAGTCGAATTTGTATTATTATGTACTTATGTTCCATAACATATAGAATAAGATTTAAAGTGGGATATCAATAAAAATATCAAAAGTCACGTTTTACAAACTGAATAGTTTCACTGAAAAAATATATATCAATGCAGGTAAAAATAACCTCATGGAATGGTTTTGCTTTCATTCAATGTAGGTGACAAATTGCATTTGATGTGCATCAGCACACATGTAATCACTTGTCAAAATTACTAGCAATACGATGATCATGTGGAGGCTTGGCTCTTTCCAAGTCTGAAAATGTAAAGCACAAGTTAATGAAATGCTGTAACAGGTGTCACTATTAACGGCCATTAAATGCAAGAGCCTTTTGAATAAAATTTCCTCTTTAATCACTTGTGTATGGATTTTTTTTTTGGGCGAGGGGACTAGTCACTGCTCCTCGCCTCTTAAAAAGTTGAATGCAATATAATACTTAAAACAAAAAATGTTAAAGTAATTTCAAATGACTAAGATTGCAAATATTACGCCAACTACTACATCATTTCTGGCACTTACAGAAATTACCTTCAGTTGGTGCATCAATTAAAGATACGCCATATAACCACTGTGGAAAGCCCCATTTAAAAAATTTCGAACTTGGCAATCTGACATATCTGACAGTGTTGAATGCAATTAAACACCCTAGAATACAAAAAGTTTGGACAGTTATGCTGTCACCAGTGCATATGTGCATGTACAAATGAGCAAGCAATTTCCTGTCGGGCCGATAGAAATTCTGCAACACAGCAGTCTAATGGAGAAAGCTGGAAGTGGTCTCTCAATGATTCTCATTTCTTTTTTAAAGCACGTAAAAATTGATCGTTAAAAACTTGCAATTTTGTCCCAGGGCTTTCATTTGTTAGACGCTTATCAAAAACACTACTAGCAGTGGGAATCATGTACTCACATTTTTTTAACATGGAATACATTGTTATTACAGTCCTTTAAAACTCATATGTCAACGACACATACAAATTATGACACATCAGTATATTTCCTTCAGAAATCTCTATGGCTCTTTAAATTAGCCTCTAAACAAAAACTGTAAATACTGTAGGATCATTATTAACACATCAATGTAAAGTTATCATTTCAACCCCGCCTCCCCCACCCCCAGCCCACCCCCAGAAAAGATATAATATTTACATGTAAAATACGCTTGTGGCCATGGTAAATACAACAGCCCTCAACCTCAAATGCAAACATGACTTTCAGAAATCGGTGATAGTATGCATATTAATGTAGATAATTTGATGCAACATTTTAGTGTCATACACAATTGAGAGGCTCAGTGGAATCTAACATGTAGCCTCATTTAAAGCATGGATTGTACACATATTTTGTTTCATGTGACAAGTAAGGACTTGTATAAAGTTCCTGATAAATCATCAGCGTGAAAGTACTGTGTTACATGTACAATTGACACATATCAGGATTTTATTGTTATGTAATGATGCTCATTTCAAATGTTTGAAAACTAAACTGATAATATTATATAATTTTACACCTTTGATACATAATTGATTTAATTGTCTTACACTAAGATGCATTGCTGCTTATCTTTAACAAATGAATTACTAGTCATTACTATGAAAGCCCAAGTATAGTTTGGGTAAATGACCAAAATAATTTGTCTCTTATTGGTGTTTTTTAGTTATTTTCATGTATGTAATCTAATATTATCAAGTGCCATGAAATTGCCTTACTTTGATACTCATCAGAGAAACTTCTCGAAGTGTAAAATGTTTTTTTTTGGGGGAGCTGGAAATTTCCTTCGTAGTAACATACGAACAATCATCCTTACGCATGGTTTAAAAAAAAAAAAAAAAGCCTTTTTAAAAAATAAAAACCCCGGCAAAAAAAAAAAAATCCAGTCAGTATAAACACATTTGGTTGGTTTCAAGATTCAATTGAATCATTCAATATATCAGTAATTTCCCAATAAAAAACAACATAATAGAAAAGAACAGGATGTTTAAATAAAACCGAAGCTTGATTAAAAATAAAACATCCTTACGTAACCAAACATATTGTGAGAACATATCACCATTAAAAAACGAAATAAGCTAAATACACATAAATACAAAACCCTACTACACGCAAGGACTATGATCGTATAATACAGAATAAGACTACACAATACAAGACAGAAACAAGACAACAACATACGTGTACACATTAAGTCTGTCAAATGAGAGAAAGACGAAATAGAATAAGTAGTAATGGAAGGGTCAATAGGCATATGCATGCAAGACTGTTAATTTGTGCACGAAGAATTGATTTGTATTGATTTTGAATTGGCCACTAAAAGTTCTAGATTCTTTCAAAATAAGTAGGTAAATTGTTCGCAGATTTTGACACTCATTAAATTATACAGATTGCTTTTGGGAAAGGGCAATTTAAAAGTGGTAATCGATAATGAAGACAGTTTCTTGTTTTTTGAGAATGGCTTGGTTTGCATGAGACAGAAATTTGAAAATAAGTCTGGCTAATGATTTTTAAAATATTTGTAGCATAATATGCCTGTTTTAAGGTCAATAAGTTTATTAAAGGGAGGAGTTCTTAATTGCTGAAATAAATTACTATGTGGCAGCGGTAATGACTCTGCACAGATACGCGATAACGCCTCTTTTGCCAAGATCTTAAGTTTGTTTAGATTTATTTCCCGGACCCCTCCCCATACAATATTACTGTAGTCATATAAGGGTAGAACTAAAGCTGCAATAGAGTGTGGCCGAAGGTTTCCGACACAAGAACAGAACGTAATTTAAGAGATGATACCTAATTTTTACTTATTTTGTTTGCTACATATTGAAATGTTTATCCCAAGTAATACAGTTGTCCCTATGACATACCCCCACAAAACTGACAAAATCGACACTGTTTATTACTTCATCTGTCTATGTTTAATTCGACGTCCTGAGCGACAGGCTTGCCACGGGTAAATAACCATGAATTAGTTTGAGCTGTTCATTGGCAGTTTGTTTGCCCTGAAACCAGTCACAATACTTTTCCCTACTTCGGTGTTGGCAGTTTGCATCAACCGAGTTTAAGTCATTGTCAGAGAAAATAGATATGTCAGTATCAGCGTATAGTAGAAAATGACGCCTGATTTCCGAACTGCGAGTGAGGTCGTTGGACATAGAAAAGAATACAAGGGGACCAAGGATACTTCCTTGTGGACGCCAGTATTAATTGTCAAGAACGAATGGGTATTATTAACGTAACCATTGCTTACGGTTACATAATAGCTTTAACCAGCTAAGAGCAATACCTCATACACCGTAAACTTGTAGTTGTGAATTAAGAAGTCGTGATTGAGAGCATTAATGCCTTAGAAAAGGTCGATATAAATAGCTAAATGAAGTCTGTTTAACTTCACAAAAGAATCAAGTAACTCAGTGCGTGAACTAATGCAAGCCTCAGTCCGAGTATCAGTCGGAATCGAATGTGTTGTGGAGCTATTAGGATGTGAATGATAAATAATTGTAAAAACTGTTATACTAAGCGTTCAAGACTTGGAGAAGAGTTGAGTAGCGAGTATTGGACGAAGTTGTACGCTGTTGGATCGCCACATCTATCGAATAGAATCAACTTACTAACTTTCATGTTCAGGAAAGCAACGCACTAAGAAGAGAATTGTTACAAGATGTGTGAAAAAGGTTTGAAATAAATGGGAATCCTTCGTTGATAAAATTTGAACTAAGGCCATCGTACGCCGATGAAGAGCTTGCTTTTAGCTTGGCCGTCAAGGGAACCAATTTCAGCTTCATTTTGTGGGTAAAGAAAATAATGAGTTGAGGTTCGGGCTGGTATAATATTGTGAAAAATGAGTTCACGAGTTCCTTTACATTTGATGAAATATTGTTCACCAATGTTACTAAATATATTATTAAAACGATCTCTATCGATTTATTATCTTGACTTTTCACATTCTTTTCATACAATCGAGGGTAGAATGTGTTCTTCCTTTGCCAAGAAGTTCATTTAACCCAATTTCCCATGTTTTACCGGTAGCATCATGTCTACTCATCCCAACCTTTTGGCAAAATGGCCGTTTTTGAAAAAACCTTTGTATATTTCTCGACTTTACTTAGCACCACTAATTCAGTATAATTCGAATTTATCTGGGCCAGGTAAATTAGATTTGGCGGTACCGATGGCATAGAGTTTGTCTCATTCTGGTTCAGTGAGCGAAATACCGTGTAATCCAGGGTTTTTTTCGAATAATTAATTTTTTCTGTCTGGTGTGTCCTGAGACGTGTCCTTTTACAAGTTTTGACAAAATATTAAGGAACGATCAATACCATACCACCAAATTTACATCATTCGTATTCATTGACTTCACTGAAGTCCTGTTTCTGAGATCTTCAATAAGTGCGAGAATTGTATGTTGGGGCAGTTTTTGTTAGCAGAATGGATGCTTTTGAGGAAAACCGAACAGTTCCTTGTGTAATACAAAAAATCGGAATAATGGTCCGTTATGCCGGTATACAAAATACTGGTATAATTGGGTTGCTGACAGAACATGGAGAATATATTAATCGATGCATGTACACGAACGAGACGATAACACGGGTAGGCTTGTAATCATGGCCGTAACAGTAGGTATAACACATGTTAAAACGGTTCTCATGTATCAGTGGTTGACTGTTTTAAGAAGTCGAAATATAGTCACGCTAGTAAATAACAGTTTTATGTTCAGATCTCAATTGACTTAACCGTGCCACCTCAAAGAATTGATAAATTCATTTGAATAATAATTTGGGGTTTATAATAAATTAACTCCAATTATTAAATTTCTGGTTCTTCATCAATTTCAATGAATAACGAATCAATTGAGTCATTATTTAAAGCACTATCATTTTCTTCTTCTAATCGAATCTCAGATGATAACATACATACATACACACACCACCGTTCGCGACCAGCACGTTTTATGCATAAATGTATATCAAGAACATATTATAAATAGACGGAACATGCATCGTCAAATCTACTAACGTTTCAGAAAAACGCATATACCGAAACTTGTGCTAAGTTGTAAAGTAACTTTCAATATTTTCAAGATTTAGCTGTAAACCTTGAGCAATTTAAATGGAACATTGACAAGTTATTCTACAGTTGCAAAAGTACGTGTCTTATCATTAAATAATCACCTAAGTAAGGGTAAACAAGCATGGCTCATCATCACTGGAATTGGACATTGATATTTCAATCACCTTCATTCAACTGATATAGTCCGTGCCATATTGCCCGGATGAGGTGTAATTAGTCAATGATTTGTTGTAAAAAAGTTTCGCAACGTAGTCACTGAATTCAACATCGTCGATTAGTATGGTTAAAAAGGTAGGCTATCGCAATGCACAAGAAACAATACCAGGTATGATTGACCATAGATATATCAAAAAATTACAGGCAGGATAAATGAACACGATTGCCGCATTGACAATATGTATGTTGGAGATTCCTCGTATAATTTGAAACAAATGTTAGCATCTAAATTTCATATTTCACAAACACAGAAACACATAAGCATGAAAATGACTCAGAAATGGTATTATTATGGTTTTCAGTTAACTAAAAATGCAAATGTGCGAGATTTTTTCCGCTGATCATACACTGTAGATCAAAGTAAAACTGACCCACTGCAGATCAACTGCTGAACACATTTGTGCTGATTATTTGTGACGAATTTGTAGTGAATTAGGTCATCGTCACAATGCGATAGCAATAAGTTATTGTTCCTGAGTTCGATTCTGATCTTGCCATCTGTAGACCACACTTATTAGGGGAGTTGGGTATTTCTTCTAGCGCATGAAGCCATCCTTGGTGTTGTGGTGGTTTGGTGTGTTTTCCTGATGTCTGGGGTGCCAATAGAATACTGTGAAAGATTGATGAAAAAGTTGTATTTTCAACCAAACATAGCTTATGCTTACAAGGTTACATTGTTTAATATAAAATTATATTTTTTTAGTTTTCTTTGGATCATTTATAAGACATTTGGTCGTGTTTTTTGATTGAGTTCCCTAAATCTCTTTCAATGTCACCAAATCAGGTATCTCTTCCTACTGATCGGAATTCTCGTCTACTCCCGGGCGGATGGAGCCAAAACTCAGCGTAATCGTGCCTGTGTGGCCGACGATCATCTCCTAACCAACACGCAAGGCTGCGAGCTAACGCTGGTGTTCTCCTGGCCATCATCGCAGTCTTGATGCCATCACGTTAGCCACTTAGATCCTTCATCTTGGCCAAACAAAAGGGCAAGCGTACCGCTGACATGGCACTCTCTGAGCTACTACAAGACAGTAAAGGTGAAGTAAATGTAGGCAGCAATATGAAATTTACTTGTAGAGCCGGTATATAAACCTAGAGCAGTATAAAGATCCCGACATTGCAAAGTGGGGCAGGAAGGGAGGGGATGGAGGAAGATTTGTTTCAGCTTATAGGAAGGAA
>JZLH01S0140909.1:0-10413 GCA_001188425.1 Eucidaris tribuloides
GTGTGTGTGTTTATCACAATGAAGTGTGATAACAGTTCAAACTCTCAATGAAATTATGATAAAGACGTTCAGTTAAAGTGATGGGCTAACATTGTGGAGCTTCAATTTAAAAAATTGTCAAACTTTGATATCTGAGCTACATAGTAGTGTTCAAATGGACAAATAAACACCCTAGAATACAAAAGTTTGGAAAGTTACACTGCCAATGGCAAGTTAAACATGAATAAACAATAAAACTCGGGGCGAGTTTTATTAACCTAGGTGTACACACAGTAAGTCTATGGGAGGAAATGGACAAGTGAATCTGGTCAACTTACGATTTTCACTATTTTAAAGCACTAAATAATCATTTTGAAATACAATTTTTTCAGGGCTTCATTTTTAGACCTCATCAAAGACACTGGTAGCATGGGGAATCATGCGGCTCAGATTTTTTTAACTGTGGTAAATGTTAGCCAATACCTTTAAGTCATGATTTTAAAATATTACGCACGTATAGACCACGATAACTTTACTTTTTTTGATTACTATGACTCATGATCTAAACTTTCTTGTACCCACCAAAAAAAATGAAATAAAAAATACACACATTGCCGTTTACTCTGTGACAGAAGAACAAATAAAAGTAAGAAGGAAGAAAAGTATGAAATAACAAAAAATTATAATTATTTCAAAGTCACTGGCTAACATGTACCACAGTTAAAAGAATGCGAGCTACATGATCCTCCATGCTCCAAGTGTCTTTAATAAGGTCTGAAAATGACGCCCTGAAAAAATTGTATTTCAAAATGATTATTTAGTGCTTTAAAAAAGTGAAAATCGTAAGTTGACCGGATTCACCTGTCCATTTCCTCCCGTGGACTTACTGTGTGTGGATCTAGGCTATTTTTTACTCGCCCCGAGTACTAATTGTTCATTCATTCATATCTTGCCAGTGGCAGCATAAATTTCCAAACGTTTGTATTCTAGGGTAATTACTTGTTCATTCAAACGCTACTATGTAGCTCAGATAGCAAAGTTTGACAATTTCTTAATTTGAAGCTCAACAATGTTAGCCTATTACTTTAAAAATACAAGTAATGACGATGATGATAGTAATGATGATGAACATAATGAAGCTGATGATGGTGATGATGATGATGATGATGAAGATGATGGTGATAATAATAATAATAATGATGATGATGATGATGATTATTATAATTAGTAGTAGTATTATTAGTATTAGTAGTATTATTATTACTGTCATCATCATCATCATCATCATCACCATCATCACTTTCGTCATCATCATACACCACTGAACGTCTCACATTAAAATTTTAATCAATTAACGTACGAAAATGATAATTAAATCAAACTAATAACACTCAACACCTTTGTTAGGAATTTAACGAACAATCTCGTAGAAAAACGTGATTGACCTTTTTGTGTCCTAAGAATGTATATGTAATATGTAATGCTCTGTGACTGTAATTGCAACAGTGCAAAAGTACTGTTTGCGTTCTGCCAACAGCGCCGCGTAAATATACAAAAAATAACCCTATTCTCGCTGAAAATCTTTGGACCCAGGGGTCTGTTGGTTGTCTGGTTAATGATTAACAAAGGTGACTAGAAGTGTGTTGAAAGAGTCAGGTGGACTTTCTACCACAGGTGTTGAAGCACGCAGTATCACTATTATGATTTCTGACTGGTAAAGGATATTACTGACTCACCTTATAAGTCTGAACTTTAATACACATGGCTTCGAATGCTCATCCCTCTACCTGCCCATCTATATGTGTCATTTTATCTACACTCTAAAAATCAAGTACTATTTTCATCATCTTTTGATATGGAGACAGCACCTGTAGCCCTCAAAGGGACTGCACAAATTGTGCACAATTGCTATAATACAACACCAGTCCAAGTGCTACTTTAAACATTTTTACACATCTGGTGCTACTAAATTAGCACTTGTACAAGTGCTACAATTCAAGACCAGTACTCTTTTTGTGCTATCAAGCACACGCAGCTCACAAAAATCACACTTCTGGTAGATCTAGATTTATTGAGCGTAAGTTCAACAAGGGAAACTAACCTTTATTTTCAATCATCTAATATAATGGCAAGGGGCGTAGGCTGTTTGGCAGCGGGGAAGGTGCACATCTTGTGGGAGGTGAACTAAAGTGACATGGGAGGGTGCACATCTTAGGGGAAGTGGAACTAAGTCGAGTAAAGTCTGGGTGAAAGTCAGAAAAGTGTACAAATTTTGTTTTTCTTGGCCAGGAGCCGGAACTGCCTATGTTCTGCGGGGGGGAGGGGGGGGTGCCGGTGCACCACGTTGCACGCCCCAGTCACGCCCTTGAATGCCAGGTAGGAAATTCATTGAATATGAACCCTTGCACTTCACCATGTTTGGGCACCTTAGTTATTGCTTGTACGATTTACACAATCACTTGTTTTGTTTTTAATTCGTATGTAAAGCAACTTGCGCATATGATTACCATCGTGAGGGTTGTTGAATTGACATTCGTACTAGACCTTCACAAAATAAACGATTGCAATAAAAATATATTACAATTTGACATAAAACAAGATTTTTTTTTGCTATCAATTACATATGTCTACAGTCTCGTAAATTATAGTGAAAACCGTTTGAATGACTTCAAGTTTGATAACGGCTATCTTAAAAAAATACTCTACTCATTACTGTGGAGTAATGTTCGACCAAATACATGTCATTAACTCATATAATAGCTTATATATTATTTTTCATTACATTTTTTTTTTACACATTTCCAAATTCAAATCTGACGCATGGTATTATGTATTTACAACATATGTTAGGATTTTGTTCGGCATTGAATCTGAATAAAAGAAAAATAGACTGTATTTCTTGTCTGGATGTATATCTATATATTTCTATTATTTATTTATCGGTCTTCAATTTTTTTAAGTGATGTGTGTTTTGTTGTAGTGCTGTTACTTTGGGCGTATGTGTGTACTCTTACATAGCCAAACTTATCTGTTAGGTATAGAAAACAATACAATTCAATAAATGGCTTTATTCCTTCAACTTATGGGTAGAGTGAGCAATGAAAATCTGATTTCGACGTATACTGAAAAGTAGGAGAGAACAAATTAGGGTATGTGTGTATGTCTGTGCATATGTTTGTGTGTCTCTGTGCGTGTTTGTGTGTATGTTTGTGTATGTACTCTTACAAAGCCTTATCTGCGGGGTGTAGAGAACAATACAGCTCAATTGATGGCTTTATTCCGTTAACTTGTGGGGTAGAGTGAGCAATGGATATCTGATTTCTGGGTATACTGAAAATATAGATAAGAACGAATTAAGGTATGTGTGTATGTCTGTGTATTTGTTTGTGTGTGTTGCGTGTGTGTTTGTATGTGTGTATGTTTGTGTGTGTCTGTACTCTTACAGAGCCATAACTGTGGATTATAAAGAACAATACAATTCAATAGATGGCTTTATTCTTTTCACTTATGGGGTAGAGTGAGCAATGAAAATCGAGGTATACTGAAAAAAGGAGACAGCAAGTATGCGTGTATGTCTGTATGTGTTTGTATGTTTGCGTGTGTGTTTGTATGCGTGCATGTTTGTGTGTGTACGTGTGTGTATATATGTGTTTGTGTGTGTTTGTTTGTGCGTATCTGTCTGTAAACGGAAAATTCGTTCCTAAATGCTCGAATACCAATATCATACCCATTAACCGCTCCTACCACACGCTCAATATCATGCGCACAGTATAATGTATATTGGGGTTTTACTTTTATGACACTAAAATGATTACATAGGTAATATTTGAAAAAAAAATAAATAAGTTTAAAGGGCTGTGACATGATTGGGAGAAATTAAAAAAAGACTCTCGAATAAAAATGGTTGAAATATATATCAATGGATACATCAGCTGGAGTGTATCTCCTGGCTGGAAAGATTTATCTTGAATTTGTTTAGCAGAATTAAGCATGACATACTACAATCTCGTTTCTCTCGAGACTCGATAGGCAAGATATAGGAATAGATATCACAGAAAGCTGTACAACAGAGTTGTCTGACACAAGGCATACCGATGGAAGTTATTTTAGAACGGGTAAACGTTTCACTACCAAATTTTCACGATAAAATCCTTGCGCAGTTTACATGATTCTAGAATAGCTTCGTCCCAAGTCGAGGACTACCCATAATCATGTCATTTTACTGTTAAGTAATATCGAGACGTAAGGATTATTAGGAACTAAATATTTCGCCATAATATGGTATTGTATTATTGTAAATGTATTACGTTTATTATGTTGTTTTAAAGATAAAGTTTTAAAGACAAATGATAACATTCTGATAATTAACGCTGTTGTCTCTAACGATAGCCATCAATTGCTTATTACCCTTTTCCTCAGTAAATAGCGACGCACCTTATACAGGACCCGATTGCCTCGTACCGATAGTTTTACAAAGTTTAGAACTCACGTCTAAAATCCTGTACCAATTGGCAGTTTATTTTATTCATCAACGATATTCACGACAAATGTTTTCATTACTCTTCTGTATAAATCGCTAACAATTTTGGCTCCTGCAAAAACAAAAGTATCTAAGCCAGATAACATCCGTGTTTCATTTAGGAGCAGATAACTGATTATACAACTTATTCCAGATCTCTAAGACTCTATCAAATGAAGAAGATAGGACAGTGTTAAACTTAGGATGTGAGAATATTATTCTCCGTTCTTCATTGGTATGCTTTTTTCATTTTCCTATCCTTTGTCGCACTTCTACTGAAGAGCCACGATAAATTAAAACATAATTCATTACCACTCAAGAAATTGGAACACTTTTTACAAACGTATTAGTAGTAAGTGTTCAGGTAATAGCAGACACCTTACCAGAGTCCCACTTGAAATGATGATGATCCCGTTGCGCCATAAAACCTAATTTTATATTATACCTTAAATCTAAACTACATATCTGAAATAGATTAAGTCAATTTGTTTTTCTTTAATGTCTTGCATCAGTTTTTTTTTCCTTTTTGGCTGAGTTTTTAGAGGATATTAAATGCATGCCATGCTGATCATACTGCCCCCCCCCAAAAAAAAAATCATTGCCCAAATAGATGCTTAACACTTCTGTAGGTATTAATCATGTTAATTAAAGGTAAATGACATGATTGGGATAGTTCTCAACTTGGGGTAAAACTATTTTGTAATTAAGTAAACTCTGCAAGGATTTTGCTGTGAAAATTTTTAGTCAAACGTTGACTCATTTTAAGATAGCTTCCATCATCATGCCTTGTGACAGACAAACTTGTTGGGTAGCTTTTTACAGGATTAATTTCTCTCGGGGGTCGAGAGAATAAAGTGCTGGTATGTTCATGCTGGATGTTCCTTCAGTGAACAAATTCAAGATAAATCCTTCCAGACATGAGATACATTCCAGCTGGCGTATCTTTGGTATATATTTCAACCAGTTTGGTTATAGAGACTTTTTTTTTATTTCTCCTAATCGTGTCACAGCCCTTTAACTCTAAGGGATTGTTAACAGTGTCACATTTACCAACTTTTAACTTTAAAAAAAATAACAAAAAGATTACACCTGTATGGTGGAGAAGAAGTGCAAATAAAAGTACATAATATTTCTAGAAATTAATTACAATGTTATCAAGATATTATTCATTATGAAATATCTTATAATTTCTTTTTTTATGACAGAAAATAGACTTTACATTTTTCATATTCTACGAAAAACATCTGATGAAATATCAAATTTGTATGAAAATATGAATTACAAACCTACCAGTTTTATCGGGAATTTACTAAGGTCTATACCTGTGCTATACTTAGTATACTATTCTTGTCAAATGGAAAAAAAATACTTCTGTCATATTTTTTATTGTTTAATAAATACTGAAATTATATCATTTCAGGAGCAAAATTGTTCCAGTGACACTTTAAGGGTTATAAGTAACATTTTTGCTTAAAATAACACTTGTAAGCTAGAACATCATATTAGGCGTGGAAATGTGTCAAATATCATTGGACAAAAGTTACTTTAAAACCTTAATTCCAGCGACTTAACTTCTCTAATCGTTTGGAGATCGTGCTGCAATAATAACTCAGGTATGTTCTTTGCGTAATCTAGCTAGTCCTGCGATAGGACATATAATTATACATACATACATACATACATACATACATACATACATACATACATACATACATACATACATACATACATGCAACTTGCTAGTGGTAGCATAAATGTCCAACGTGTGTATTCTGTGGTATTTTTTGTCCATTCAAGCACTGGTATGTAGGTGATCCTGTGTCAAATAACATTTTCAAGCGTTGGTTTTCTTACGATTTCCACGCATGTTTTATAATTTCGCATAATTTATTAATATGTCATAGTCTACACAATTGCTATACGTTGATTGTAATCACAAAATTCGCATGTTATTTAACCAACGTTCAATTGAAACACAGCAGTTTATGGGGCACATGAACACGGCAAAAAGAGCACCATATTATATATCTTCACTCTTTTAAAGCAAAAGGGATCGTTTGGAAGTACGCTTTTTTGTCAAAGCTTCAGCTTTATGCCTTTGCAGAGACACTTACAGCATGACGGATTCTTTAGACTGGTATAATGTCGTTAAATGATAATGGCTTTCACGGACTGTAATACAGCAGTCATTCGTTTATTTCAAAACAAAATACAATCTTCTTGCAATTCAAAATTCACTAGAATGAAGGATCAGATCATCCGCAGATTGCATTACCAGTTGATGCGCAGGTCGCCATTTTGAATTCTCAGGGCGCCATAATGATTTCGTACATTGCCTCGTTCCACACAGCAAAAAAAACTTTTTCAGGGGGCAAAATAAAATATGCGTGATGTTACTTACTGACTCCGGCCACAGAAACGAGTGATATGTACAGTAAAAATGTCGAGACCAGCAAGCTAGCCCTTCTCGCCATCTTGGCTGGAAAATTGCACGTCGAACAATGAAATAACTTTGTTAATATCAGGATAAGTAATAGTTTTACTCCTTTATTCCCGTGTAGAAGATAATAACGCCTTCGCGCTACATCATCACATAAGAATGCATAGCAGAAATGAATTGTTGAGATATGGCCGCCAAAAAGTACACACACTCGGCGTTTTATGCAGATTAAACATAACCAGCAATATAAAAATTATCGTTTTAAACATTGACCCCAGTAGGGCGCGTCTGGTGGAATATACTATTAAGTAGGAGGGGTGTTCATCGGTACCATTATTGTGTGTGTTACTCTTTGCAGGAAAATGTGATGGGTTTATTTTGCCGGGTGAAAATGAATTTTGACTTATTTTTAGGTTTTCTGTTCACTTAGATTTTCTTTTTGATAAAATACTGATTTTTTGTGAGTAAATGCGATTATTATTATTATTATTATTATTATTATTATTATTATTATTATTATTATTATTATTATTATTATTATTATTATTATTATTATTATTATTATTATTATTATTGATATTATCATCATCATTAATATTATCATCATCTTGATTATCATTATGCAAAGACATTACCTTTTTATGAAAATGTGTCCCTTTTCTGCACAGTTGAATTGGGAGAAATGACCAAAAATACTTTTAATATAAAATAAAAATTAACGAAACACCTTTTCTGACTAATACTAAACATTATGTCAACACAGCGCTGTACAATAAATCAATTTCTTTCAACCATTTATTTAAGAGATTAGCAGGTCTACCTGTAAATCTCGGACGTATTACCTAAACAGGGAGGCATTTCTTCACCCATCCACAGAAAATTTTCGTAATTTAGGGCAACATATTTACAGAAATGTAAACAAACGAACAAACGAAAATTGATACTTGTAGACAATATTTTATTCATGAATCATTGTTGATAAGGTGTAAACTTATCAACTCGAAAATATGTTCTATTTATAAATTACTATTATAGGCCATGAACGGCACAAAGCCAGACAAACATTTTAACCTTTCAGGAAAGGTGCACTCTCAGAATTTTGGGTAAATTAAGTTTAGCAATTTCTATGTGGTTAAAATTGTAACAGATTTCAAACTTTTTAACTAATCTGGCTAAAGAGAGCATGCCGGATTTGTAACAATCTTCTGTACACAATGAATGGCCGTACATTGAATGCATTTAGTTATTCCGATATCGCTTGATGAATTGAGATTGGGAGAAAATGGCCGAGTTGTTTCACTTTTTTTATCTAGTCGTATAAGTACAGTAGGGCGTAAATGTTGGCCAAGGAACAATTATCATAAAAAGTTAAGCCAATTACTGCCCCAAATCTAAGCGGTTAAATGCATCCGTTGTAATTTGAGTTACTAATTAGGCAATAATATAATTGGTTACTGTCTTTGGAAAGATCAATCAATTGACTAACAGAAAATGTTACAAATTATTTAGGAATTGAAGAGTTGATCAAAATCAGCTGTTAGCATTTAAATTAACCAACATCAGTTGGGTAACTTTAACCCCAAAATGCAGTGGACAGTACTGGTTTTATATGTCTTTTCAAACCCTTATAAGAGTGTAGACTGTTTACGTTTACGTTTATATCTGTAAGATTGGAACACCATTGTAAAAAAAAATATACATTTTCCATAATAAGGGTAAATATGACTTTCAAATGTTTTGAACGATTAGTTACATTAATAAAACAACTTTATACCAGTATAAATTTAAATGAAAAATTTAAAATTAGATGAAATATAATGTCATGTTTTAGCCATTTGAGCACTAATGTTGCATCTGTGCCCAATCTTTCAATTAAATTGAACAATAGTTATTGTGAAAACTATTTTTCTTCTTCACCTTTGTACAGAAGACAATAAAAATAAAAAAAAATTGTATAGATTTTACTTATGTACACTATAATAGTGTACACAAGTAAAATCTATACCAAAAATTGTCATTTTTAATACCGCAATTAGAAAAGTAAAAATCAAATATTAAAAATATTAAAAATATTAAAAACAACTGTCATTATTATCCCCTTAGAATTAATTTAGTGTGTAGTGAGTTAAAAGTGTTGCTCCTTTAGATTTTAGTCTTCAGTGGGCTATTCTTGTCAAAATTTTACGAACTGATGGAGATTTAAGAGTACATTTCAAGTCTAAAACAAAACAACGTATGGCCTGATTGTTCAAGTTGTTGAACAGAATAACCAAATTTGCATCAAGGAGATGAATTCACACCAAGCAAAAATTGATTTAAAGCATAAGTCGGATTTCCAAGGTATACTGAAGAATTCTTCAAGTGCATTGGTGTCGTTGATGATTGATGTTCCAAGCCGTCAACTTCATAGGAAGAGCTGAAGATGAGTTTAGATATTCGATAACATTTTTTTTTGAGAAAAATTCACCTGTTTCTCTATTAGACATTGTTATTTTTTGCACTATAAGCAAGCATAACACTGGGAAAAAATTGGAAACAAATGATTTAAGAAAATTTATTTTCATTTTGAATCATAGTTGTGTTTCGTAAAAAAAATGTTGGAAGTCATACCCTCATTTAATGCCAATAGTGATACCTTTTCAATCAATTCTGACGAATGAATTTGAGATATTTATGATCTACAAATACAATTTTCTTTGATAAATTATGTGAAAATAGTGCCCAGGCGTGTCCACTTGAGTAATTGTCATCTATATTTCATGAATTATGTGGCATTTTTTTTTTCGCATATCGACTGTGACCTAACATTGTGTGCTAAGCAGTCTTTGGAGATTGGGTACAAACAAATAATATATTGCATTTTTTCTCTTGAAACTGGCAAGTAATTTTACATTCGAACAGATTTCTCTTATCTGCCCATCTGCAATAAAGCTCCAGTTAAGCGCATGCATAATATATTTTTGAGTGGAAGATTCGAACATCGTTCAAAGGGACTTGACGTGTTGTAACTCCCATGTCTCATACCTCCCTGAAATGACCCTGCAAGCCCACAAGTATAACCGCCGTCTTAAAACACTCACACAGGGCAGCGGCGTAACAGGTGCCTGTTATCGGGAGGGGGAGGGGGCAGAGCCAAAAATTCCTATTACTAAGACCAAAAATGTGCGTATTTCCTTTTGTATTTCCCGGTGTTTGGTGAATTTTCGCTCTAAAAATCCTTCGGGGGGGGGGCAGTCTGTCCCCTGCCCCCCCTGCCCCCTGCCTGTTACACCACTGACGCAGGGCCCAATGGGTTAAACCTTACGTGACCTGAATTGGTATTCACACACTGAATAATGTGATTATTCATCGTACTAGGTAAATATGAAGCACAACAACAACTTAGTAAGTGAAAAAGAATGTATATTGTCTCGTTTTTCAACCTGACATTTGTTTGCACTCTAGTTAACATATTAATATAGTGGGGACAAGGTCA
>JZLH01S0140935.1:4890-15668 GCA_001188425.1 Eucidaris tribuloides
GGAGAGATTAGCACACACAGATCACCCACACACAGCCCTCCTGTCCAGCTACAATCACACACACATAACACACACACAACAACACACAGCCACACTCGACTTCGCATTCCCACACACACACACACACACACACAACACACACCACACTCCAACACACTGCACACACACAGCACACATGCACGGCACACACCCACGCACGCACACACACATCCACACAACAATAGTTATCCCACCAGTATAAACATGAATATCACTAATCGCACAATCAAATATCAAATTTTATTTTGTTATCTTCTAAATCCCTTTGATTTTCAGTTGTTGTGTTTTGTGATTTGCACATTTACATCTGTGAAAATGTGTACCTTTATTTCCTAATTTCTCGCGTTACGTTATTGTAAGCAGTATTTGTTGTTTCCTTGTCTCATATTCTCTGAAATTTACTGGGTATATGTTCTGTGCAGTACGTGCGGAAATATAAATCCATTTGTCTTGTGATTTGCAGAAATTATTACCTGAAATTAAAAAAATAAAAAAAACATGAAATTATTCATCAACGCGCCGGGTCAAGTTTTTTCCCTAGTCTGTTAACTATATGTTAGTTCTATTTACTGACAATATTCAAGAATTAACCGATAAGTGAGTTTAACTTTTTTGCCAGTTATCAAATATTTGGTGATTCTCAATTGATGATGATGAAGTACTCAATGTACATACCAATCATTTCCACAAAGCATTTATGATTATAAAGTCATATAAACCTAGGTCTTAACCGAAAAGCAGGGCTGGCCAACGATATGATATTTACACCTACTCTCTTTAGAAAGCGAGGGCATTACAAGCTCTCATCAAAGACAGGACATTGCTAAGCTACATCATCCATTGTCATCGATGCGGTTGTCTGGTATGTTGGTGGACATGAGCAAGTCGGGAGCCACAATATCTAGGCGTTCTGATGACGCCCGCCGCGTAGAAAAAATTGGGCAGAATTTGGGATAATTGCATTGGCCTGCCTAAAAAATGGCCTTAGAATCACACGCCTTACTCCCCAAATAATCAATGATCTTGTATCATTTAATTGCGAAATAAGAACTGTTGTAACCAACAAGAATAATAAATTAACTCGCGGATACGGAGTATCTGCGCCATAATGGGGAAGAACAATTAAGCGATCTATATACTCGTAGCATTTCTTTCCCTGGGTCCACCCTGTATATGATAATGCTTACTTTTATAAAAACTGTTTATATATTGTAATATATTGTATACTATATATAAGTCTAATAATATGTCACATATATTACTATAACAGTATCAGTACTGTAGTATACTTTATATTGCTTTGATAAGCTATAAGCATAGTAAACTGAGACTATTATATTGAAATTATAATATACTCTCCAGTCAATTAAATTGTGCATACAACAGTTTGACTGCATCACTATTGTAGGGTTCTTCAATGTTTTTGTTCCCATGCACTGATATCAATGTCTCTGTTGTATCACCCGCTCTTAGCAACGGGAGTTAGTTTGGCGCACCAGCGGAACAGCTGGAGGAAATTTGAAGTTATGCGAGACAGATGGCCCTGATTGGCCAGCATCAGACAGGAAGAGATGGTAGATGGATGTAATCTAAATGACGAACACGCTTGTGATTTTACGATCGGGATGAAGGGGAAACTGTTATATAAGTTGAAAACATCTGAAAACTAATTGTGTAGGTTGCAGTAGCAATATCACCGCAATGCAGTGAATGATCCTGAGACAAAAGGCATTCGCAGGGGAAAATGAAATCAAGATATCGATCTCTATCAAATTTCATAATCTCATCTCTTTGTAATATGAGCATGCGAGTGAATCTTGTTACACTTTTATTTTTATGGGGGGGGGGTGGAAAACCATACAATAACATGTTATTACTTTCCAATTTCCCATAAGTTGTGAACTCTTCATTGTACAAATGCAAAAACAACCTACTAACTGACATTGTTAATATGTTGTATCCTACAGCAGTGAAAGCCATAGTATATAAAGACCGCGCCCAAGGGAGACAAAAAAGTGGTCCTTATGACAGGTGGTCTTTAAGTACAGGTTCCTGTTATCCCGCCATTTCAATGAAAAAGCACTTTCGAAGGGCAATACCAAGAATTGTGGTCTTTACAGACAGGATTATTGCCTTCTTCTTGTACAGGCCTTGGTCGACTGGCAGGTTCAAGCCTGCCACTAACCAATATTTGTCAATGCACCTCATCGACAACTTGACCAGTCTCTCTATTATAAAAGTCATTAATACTTTTTGTGAGTATCCCTGTTAATCAGCAATACGTAGTTTGGGGGGTCAATTGGGCGGATGTTATTTGTGACCCGTCCACAAACGTAGGCATTCTAGGTAAGGAGATGCACAAATTCTAAAGCAACATAGAAAAACAGAGTGGATTCATTTAAATTTGAACATCTTTGGAGACGTAAATTTGCATTGTAATAGTTGAGATTTAAACACTTTCATAATTCATTATATTCAGCCCATTATTCAGAAAAATCACATAAAAAGCATAATATACATAAAGGTCATAAAAGTGTAATCAGGTACAAGTCTATAAAGAACAGGCGCCAGGGGCTCGATTAATGGTGAAACCCTGAAAACAATACAAAGTAATAAATTCATTAAAAAACTATACTCAAAATGTTATAACATAAATATTCCATATTGTTTACTACAATAAAACAAAGACAACAACGCAACCACATAAACAACAAACAACTAATCAGAACAAAAACAAAACATAAATTAACATAGAACACCACGTGTAAATTTAAATACTATACTCAAGAAAAGAAAAACCTACCAGTACTGAAATATATACACAGGATACAAACTATAAGAGTTATGCCGGCAAGATACTGACGGAACACGAACAGTGTTTTTAAAGTTTTGGTAAGCCAAAGTTTATTAATTGAACTGATTTCCAAAGTCCAAGATTTTAGTGCCATGATATTTTATAGATTGATTTTGAGCGCAGGCTGTTCGAAAAGAAGGTGGATATAAGGTTTGACTCGTTGGCCGGTGTATTTGTGAAATAATTGCAAGAGATGGGTTTTAAAGTATGTGAGCGAATAAGCTGGAGGAAGTAATATTGTGCGTTAAAGTTGTACATAAAAGTCCAGTGTTTAAAGTGATTTAGTTTTTTGTAAAGGTAAGACCGCCAGGCGATTGAATAATTCATTCATGTGTGCACGAAAGTGTGACCCGTACAAAGTCGGATGGCTATGTTTTGCAGTAGCCACTATTCTTCTAAGGATGGGAAGCAGTTCCCCCCCAAATTAAAATTACAATAAGTGTAATGTGGTAGTATCCAATGTATTATTAAAAGTTTGTGTAAAGCATGCAAGTGGCAATATTAGGACGTAACTTGTACATAATAATCCAAATATACACTACCCAATTTTGCGTTAGAATGTACTGTATGTGCTTGGCCCAAGATATATTTTTGATCAATGAAAGACCAATAAAATCATAAACTGTCAACGTTGACAAATGCGTCCATTATTAAGTTTTAATTCGATAGTTAATTGGGAGCAACTGCATCGCTTACATTATAAAGTCATAAATTTGGTCTTTGATATTATTAGAGTTTTAATTTATTAGCATAAAGGACTGCGCAATTCGATACTGTTAAGTAACGTACACTGTTTCTTTAGATGTGAGATCCTGTCAGATCTTTGTCACGAAGAAATATATTTTGTGTCATCCCAGCATATATAAATCATTGAGAAAGGCATTAGCATGCAGGCGGACACATGGTCGTTAACAAAAAGACAAAGAAAAAGAAATAGGCCCAGTATACTACCCATTGGCGGAACTCCTATGGCATACTGCGTGATACACCGATGTATGTGTAATTTTTTAAACCGAACACGACGGCTTTCTTTACAAAGTAACTAGCAACCATTGATTGTCTAATTCCTAACTCCGTATTTTATTAAGCTTGTATATAAAGGATTTCACATGGTCAAAATGCAAATCAAAGTGCTTACTAAGGTCAACAAATACACGCCCAAAGCAACTTCTCTTTCATGCACAAAAGAATGAAGTAATTCTGATCGCACTATAAAAGTGCCAATTCGCGTGGAGTGATTTGAGCGAAAGCCAAAGTTGTTTGGTGTCAACGATGGCTTTTGCGGTGGTAAAGTGACTGTAACAATCTGTGTGTATAACAATTCGGCCTCAAGAAATTTTAGAAAAGGGTTGGGAGTAGGAAATTGGTCGATAGGTTTGCTGACGTGCATTTAACGTCGCCATTTTTGTAAATCGGAACAGACTTTGGGCTAAACTCATAGAATCGGAGAAAATTACCAAGTGACATGACGAAGTTACATATATGGAGAATGAAGAGATATTAAAAGCATGATATCCTTGACTAGTTTAGCTTGACGGCCATACAATCCTGAGGACATAGTTTCGTTTCATTTTTTTAGTAAATTTTCAAAAATTTCATTATTCATCAGTTGAGACATAAGACATAGGAACAGAAAATTCATCAGTTTAAAAAGATGTGAATGCTTGATCTGTGGCAACCTGACATTTGACGAATATCTCCGATATTTACAGAATAGTCGTTATAATCCATTGCAATTTCCTTTTCCATCAGACAGACTCTGGTTTATTTTTAGCAATAAAAGATGGGAGACTTTGGATTGTGGGTTTTTACCAGTAAGGATTGAGAACACGTCCACGTCTTTTTCAGTCATTTCGACTACATTTCTAATTTACGGCATAATTACGAACCTTTTTGAAAAGACGTAACTACATCACAATTTGTTTATCGAAATCGTACATATCTATTCTTGCATGTGTTGCTGTTGTATACCCCCCCCCCCCCATATACCTTTTGGTAACAATCGTTGCCCTGGTATTATGGAAGCGTAAAATGGCAAGAAGTTAACCCATCGTTTTTTGGCAACCTCCAAATTTTAACTAAACTTTTTAAAATTTCGAGGTGTGTTTTTTAACAAATGATCTGCAGTTAACAGTTGTTATAAAATAAATCCATACGACTTCGCTTTACGACTCACTTTATGTATCAGCTTTCCACCACTGTAGTGAGTGCAATGAGTTGTCATCAATATCACAAAATTATACATTTTTTTGTGATATTACCCTTAAATTTTTTTACACACCCTGTATAGCAACTTGACCTTGGCTGATTGAGATTCTGTGAAGTATAAGCTTTCAGAAAATGTATACTTTTGTTGGTTTCTGATAAGTACTTTTTGAGTTATATTGGTTCAAATGCAAGAAGTGACAAAGTTGTTAATTTTGGTGCCTGTAACGCAAAGGGGCCCCACCATACGACACATGACCATATATTATCATGGTGTGTGACTATAACCTGTAATTGTCATAGGGATGTTAATTTGACGATCCAAATTACATCCCTTTTTTACTAATGTTATCGATAAGCCTATTTTCCCTGGAATTCTGTATACGGATGTATCAGACCACTTCCCTGTATTCCAATTTACACACAACAGTTTTGAACCGTATGTTAAACCTCCAACAACGAATACCCGTGTATGCATTCCTGCTGTAGTTGAAGACTTGAAAAACACGGATTTTACTTCTGTTTTGAACAAAAGTGATGTAAACGAAGCGTATGATTCATTTATAACAACCTTAACTGATATTTGTAAAAAACACACCTCGAAATTTAAAAATAGTAAAATGAGGTTTGCCAAAAAACCATGGGTAACTTCTGGCATTTTACGTTCCATAAATACCAGGCAACGATTGTTCAAAAGGTATATGAATACAAAGCAACCACATGACAAGAATAGATATGTACGATTTCGTAACAAATTGACTGATGTAGTACGTCTTTCAAAAAGGTCGTATTATGCCCGTAAATTAGAAATGAGTCGAAATGACTTGAAAAAGACGTGGAGTGTTCTCAATCAATTACTTGGTAAAAACCCCACAACATAACTCTCCCATCTTTTATTGTAAAAAAATAACTCAACAGTCTGTCTGATGAAAAGGAAATTGCAAATATGGATTTAACGACTATTTTGGTAATATCGAAGAATATTTCGTCAAATGTCGGCTTGCACAGATCATACACTTAACATCTTTTTACAACTGATGAATTTTTGTTCCTATGGTTTATGTATCAACTATGAAAATGAAATTTTGAAAATTAATAAACAAATGAAACGAACTATTGTCCTCAGGGATTGTGGCCGTAAGTCAAACCTAGTCAAGATACATCTGCCTTTATATTCTTCCATTTTCCTCATAATATGTATTGTCATGTCCACTGCTATTTTCCCATTTATGAAGCTTAGCAAAGTTGTTGCGATTTTACAAAAATGGCGACGTTAAATCACTTATGCAACTAATCGACCAATTTCCCTACTCCCACACTTTCTAAAATTCTTGACGAATGTTAAACAGATTTGTACGTTCAACTACCACGCAAAAAGCCATTGTAACCAAAATTTGCTTTCGCTCAAAAATACTCGACGAATTGGCACTTTATATGCATCAAATTACTTCATTCTTTTTGTTATGAAAAGTAAAGTTTGACTTTTGGCTCTGTATGTTACCATTAGTATAGATTTGATTGCATTGAACATGAATCCTTTTATAACGAAGCTTAATAAATAGGAGTTAGGGATTAGCAATCAATGTTTGACTAGTACTTTTAAACAGAAAGAGTGTGTTGGTTTAAAAAATACTACATCGGCGTTCACGCCAGTATCAATAGGAGTTCCCAAGGTAGTAATACTGGCCGCTATTCTTTTTCTGTCTTTGTTAACGACTCTGGTTACGTGGATCTAATGCTTTTAATGATTTTATTGCTGATGACACAAATATATTTCTCGCTGACAAAAAGATCTTACAGTCTCACATCTATAAGCAAACAGTGAGTAATTAAAGTATCGAATTGTCAGAGTAATAAATTAAAAATTAATATATCAAAGACAAAATTTATGGTTTATAATGTAAAGGATGCAGTTGTCCATAATATCGAATTAAAACTTAATTAAGAACGTAATTTTGTCAAGTTGACAGTTTTGAATTTTCTTGGTCTTATCTTGTAAAAATTATCTTGGGCCAAGCACATACGAATACATAACACGAAAAATTGGGTACTGTATATTGGTATTGATGTACAATTTACGTCTATATGCACTGGCATGCTTTACACAACTTTATAATTAGCATTGATACTACCACAATACACTTATTGCTAATTTAATAATTTGGTGGGCGTGCAACTGCTTCCCATCTTAGAAAATAGTGTCATGAAAAAAAAAGCATCCACTTTGTACGCGGTCACACTTTCGTGCACACACTGATGAATTATTAATCCCTGGAGTCTTACTTTACAAAAACTATATCACCTTTAACACTGACTTTTTATGTACAAACTTTAACTCCCCCAACCCCCCAATATACTCCTCCAGCTTCGCTATACTATACTTTAAAACCCCTCTGCAATTCATAAAATACCACCGGCAACAGTCAAATTTTATCCACCATCTTTTCGAACAGCCGCGCTGCAAAATCAATCCATAATTCATGCATTTTATAAATCTGGAATTTGTGAATCCAGTTCACATTAAAAATTTGCTTACCAAAACTTTAAAAACACTTTCCGTCATATCTTGCCCGCCAAAATCTTAAGTTCGTATCCTTGTATATATTTCAGTACTGCTAGTTTTCATTTCTAGTTTTAAATTTACCACGTGTTCTTTAATTATGTTGTTTTTGTCTTTTGCTTAGTTTGTTGTTGTTGTTGTTGCGTTGTTGTCTTTGTTTTATGTAAGTAAACAATATGAATATTATGTTTTAACATTTCTGATATAGTTTAAATGAATTTATTACTTTTGTATTGTTTTAGGGTTCAGCCAATTTAATCGAGCCCTGCTTTATGACGTGTACCCGATACACTTTTATACCTTTATATTTGCTTTTTATGTGAATTTCTGAATTTTCTGAATAAAAAAAAAATGTGAACTGCTTTGCGCGTCGCGGACATTTTGCGCGAAACGTCTAGGGGGGGGGGATTCCGCCCCCCCCGCCTTTTTAGGGTTAACATAGATTCTCAGAATATTATTATGACAATAATACAATTCACAGTGATAAATAGTAGTACGAATCGAACAGAATATATTACTCAATTATCTTCTATGTTATCTATCTATCTATCTATCTATCTATCTATCTATCTATCTACCTACCTATCTAGCTATCTATCTTGTATATGTCTATCTATCTACCTATCTATATATTCGTCTATCCACGTGCATCAAGGCCGTTGTGACCGGGAATGCCGTGGGTGCTGCATCACCCCTAACTTTTATGGGAAGGCACATCGCCCCTAAAAATATTGGAAAATTGGGAGCTGAGAGTATACCCCTAACGTTCCAAGTGCGCCCTGCATCTACATAATAATAATAATAATAATAACGTCTTATTTACCCAGGGTAGCCACTTCAGTCACAAAGACTGCTCTACCAGCGGGCCCTGCACAACATAAATGTTATTATTACCCCTTTCTGTTCTAGAATGCCGAGCGCCTGGCTAGAAAGCAGAAGGTCCCATTTTTAAAAAGTCTTTGGTATGACCCGGCCGGGGCTCGAACCCGCGACCTTCCGGACCAGAAGCGGACGCTCTACCACTGAGCCAACTCGCCCATGTATCTACATTAATTTTTTTTAGCTTTGTTTGTGAACATACTATCATGGAGGTCCGCCAAAGTGATTTTGGTGAATTCGTCAGCCACGCGCGGAAGACCCATGTCTCGGAGCGCCCTTTTGAGGCGAGAATGGTTGGCACGGCCATTTTGTCTCTTGTTGGTATCCTCTCTCCATTGCCTCAAGATCTATAAACATTAAAAAAATATCTTTAACATTGTGAAGCATCAAAACTGTCAAACCTTGACATCTGAGCTACATAGTAGTGCTAATACACACTCTATATACAAAAGTTTGGCAAGTTATGCTGCCAATTGCAAGGTATGCATGGATAAACATCACGTGTGAGTAATTACTCCGGTGGAGTACAAAATAATCCAGATTTATATCACAGAAGTCTATGGAAATGAAGGAAATGGATAGGTGAACTCGGTCAAACTGAATATTCATAGATTTTCACTTTTGATCTTAAAGGGACTTGTATTCGCCCTGTTACTGTGTCACGACAAAGATCATTGTCTTTTAAACATTTTAGAAGTAGACCCTTTTCCGTACCTTTGTCTCTCACTAGTTGACCATTGTGCTAGCTCTTCTTTGCTATTGCAGAGTACAACTGTATTGTCAACAAATCTAAGAGTATTTGATAGTAATTTAGTCTTACTCCTCTTTTCTGAACACGCCTTCGTGTCGCATTATTCGTTCTGAATATTATGTTGAACAGGTATATGGCACAAGATACAATCAAACCCCCACCCCCACCCCAAAGTAATAAAAAGCATCCGCTGATGATTGTGGATTTGTAGTTGCTTTTGTACCTGAAACATGTACTCTGCCATTAGTTCTTCGAACCACTCATGCATCTTCTTCAAGTCGACCTTGAGGGCGTTTGCCAAAGGTTGAATGTCACTGGGTAAAAGTTTGGTGATTTTTCGGAGACCTGTCAAGAAATTAGAATGTTCATTAACAACTTCACCCACTGCCCTTGGTATAGGAGTACTGCTTATATTCAAGTGTGACCATAATCATACATATACAAAATCACCGGCATACAAAATTTCAGACAGTTATGGTGTCACTTAGCAATATATGTACAAATTTTTATCATGACGGGAAATGTTCTGGGGATAAAAAGTCTGGAACGCGAAAGTCTATGCTGGGGAAATCTTTCCAGTCTAAAATCATTGAGCGACTATTATGGTCACTCAATGATTTTAATTTTGTTACGTTTTTAACAATCGTTTTGATCTGCAATTTTTCCGGCTTCATTTTAAACCTTGCCAAAGACACATGTAGCTCGTAGGATCTTGTGCTCGGATTGTTTTTATTTAGAAACATTGCTAACCGATACTTTTAAAGACAAACATAGTTCGAGATAATTTCTCTTGATGTATAAACTCACGATTCTTGGTCAAAAGATTCCGGTCGAGGTTGAGGGCCACCGCATTCATCCTGACGGCATGGAACGCCTCCATCAACCGCCTGAAGGTCGCCTTGTCGCCCTGGGTTTTCTTCCATTTCTCCAGGACGGCGTACCTCTGTTCGTCGAAGTCACGAATATCGCGCAGCATGCTGATGTTGAGGACTGCATCTTTGGAAACACCGAACAGGTGCATGCAGAGTGGTGTCATGAAATCCCTCGGGATGTCTTTGGAGATGGTACGGAGGACGACGTCTAGCGGAAAGACGAGAAAGATAATGCTGAAGTCGTCGTGAATTCTCGTCTATTTTAATCCGTTGGAGACTAAGTAGCAAGTTAACTCGTGTTGGGGTCTACAAAAAATAGTGTGTTATAATGAAATCAAATCGTCTCCAACGGGTTAAAAGAGAATACATCGAAAACACAAAAGGCAAAAAAAAACTTCACTCTAATTACAGGAATTCAAAATAAATCCGGAACGGCTGTGGTTAGGAACCATTCGATTTTTGCAGTTAAAGTCTTAACGATTTATATGCTAAGTCAGAAATGCTTAAAATTTAAATCTTGAAGATTTAAATCTTAACTGCAACGATTCAGGATTTGTTTTAAAACTCTGTTATTTAGAGTGCAGGATTGGAAGTCCTTAATTTGGGATTAAACTACTC